>VXBJ01003839.1:0-60587 GCA_013400055.1 Nycticryphes semicollaris
TAAAAATAATAAATAAGTAAATATAGTTATATTAAAAAAATACTTTCATTATTTAGGTTCAAAGAATGGACTAACATAAAGGACCAAAATAATGACTGAAAATAAATGGCCTTTTAACTACATCTTAAAAAACCACATCCCTCTTAGGGCTTAGTTTCACAAACAGCTTAAACTGATTTTAAGCTTCACTGCTGCCAAAAGTCTTCCCACCTCTGCTTCTGCCCTCCCTGATGTGTTCCTTTACCTGCTTCCTATGTGTTCATGCAACATGCGCATCAGTCAGGTGAGCTCAGCCCAGCTATTTCCCCAAGTGGCCACACTGACTTCTGCAGATGGAAATAAAATGGGGAATACCATTTTTCTTTTTGGCAGTATGATCCCAGAGCTGTTTAACTCAGTAGTGAAACTATGGTTTGTCTCTCAATAAATGTCTTTTCTCTGGTGTGCTTTCCTGTCCTGAGAAATGACAGTTATAGTTTCACCATGATGCTGCATTTGTGTTTTATACAAACAATACTCAGTTCGTTGAAGCAAGCCTGGTCAACGGACTTTACAGCTGTCATATGTACAGCATCTCCAGAGTAGATCTTTATGAGAACTTTCCAGATCATCTGAGTTTAAATTTTTTTATGGCTTCAAAGGAATTCTTATAAGAACAATTTATTTGTTTTCCAGGAAATTTCTGGTTTGGTTTGGTTTTGTGATTAGATTATAAATGTCAGTGGAGGACTTCTAGGTACCTTGCTGGTTAGTTTCTCAACAATGAGCTTCAAAGCACAGTGGGACAAAAAACTTTAAAACAGTATTTTAATAAGTAACACAAGTATTTAAAACTTCTAAAAAGGTTTACTTTTAGTCCAGATTAGGGCAGATAGTCTTATCAGCCTGACCCAAAGTGGTTTAGCTATCCTGGCCCAATCAATTCTTCATTCACAAAATTCCTAGGTAGCCAGAGTAGGTTGCTGTAAATTTGCACTGACCTTTGTTTAACCTGCTCTGAGATTGCCTCTAAACACTGGTTTTCTGGTTAGAGATAGATGTGGAATGCAAACAAAAACAAAGCCTCTGGCACACTTGAAATGGGAGATGACCATTCCTTTTTCTCTTACACCAATTCATAATAAAGAAGTTGTAGATGATCCATTCAGATGGCAAGATGATTAATCTCACCTATTTCCAAAGGCACAGTTTGTCATAATAGATAAAATCAGTTTTATGCTTAGACTAGATAAAGTCTGAAAAAGCTTTATTCCAAGAGCTGCTTTTGCAACAGAAGACTACATTGAATAACCCATAATATAAAACAGGGATATGAAATGAAACAAATTTGAGTCCATGACTCTCCTTCAGCCTAGCCATCCATAAAAATAAAAGGAAGAAATATTTTCATAAATATACATTAATCATTATCCTTTGTATTTCCATTAAATAAATAAATGAAATATGTATGATGGTAGAATATATCTTCAATGTATCATGACTTTATGAAGAAAAGTTATTCACATTACAACATGAAGTGATTAAAAAAGTAAATAGGCCACTGTATTTAGAAGAGTATAATCTCTTAATTTGTCCGGAGACGATAATCCAAGAAAATGTGTTCTACATTTACCTCACTCAAAATCTAGAGTGAAAATATGTGGCAACGATGATACAGTTGTCAAGTGGAATCATTGCAATTTCGTTTCCTGATGTTTTGTTTATTTGTGAGTATATACTAATTTTATGACCATCAATTCAAACCCGTAAAGAAAGCTGATACCTCTTCTTTACCTGTATGGCCACAACTGAAAAACATTATTTTTGAGGCATTGAGACCATTTTTAAATAGTAAACCTGAAACTCAAATTCAGACCTCACTTTCCAAAAACTAGCCTTTCTACAAGCTACTTTCTTCCATTTTGCATAGAGGACTAGTAGAGGACTAGTGAATGAAAATTAATCTGGTTTTGATTAATTTCTCCCAGACAGTGTAGTCTTTAAAAATAGGCCTCCTCTAATTTAGGGTGTCTTATTTTGCTTGTCATTTAGGGATTATTTGACAAAAAGACACATGCATTTCCACTAGTGAACAAATCTGCCTCACCCATAAAGAATCTCAGAGGGAGAGTTTGGTTCCTGCAAGGAAAATTCTGCTGACACACTAAAATATCTTTTCATTCCAGTGTGTTAGTTGGGAGAGGTTTCATGGGTATGAATCTAGCCTTTCTAGACACCCTGTTTGCCTTTGAATTAACCAGGGAAGCTCCCCTGTAACCTTGAACCTTTAGCAGTGTTGTAGTTGTGTGCTTTCCCAAACATCTGCTGGGGACTTTGAAACCACCACATTCATTTTCTTATGACCTAAGCTGCAATTTAACTCAGGTCTCTGAAGATGAAAGCCAACGAAGCCTCTGCAGAAAGCAGAACATTTTCCAAAAGCAGTTCTCAGCTTGTGGAGCTGGAAACAGCTGGCCAGCACTCCCCTTTGGTTCGGGAGGACTTGTTGTTTCCCTGTCAGACATCTGAAGAACCCCCATTTTTCTTTTTTTTTTCTACACCCACTCCCTCAGGCAAAGGCCAAAAGTCCCTACCCATCTGTCTGGAAAACCTGGAAAGAACCCTGAAATTTTTTTTTTTTTTCAGTAAACCGTCTGAGGTCTTCAGATATTACAGAAATCAAAATAAATTCCCCACAAAAGCGTCAGGACTAGAATCAGTCTTTCCTTGCTTGTTTGTAATAGAAAATGCCATAATTTTTGCTAAATTGTAACAAGGCCTCCTAGTCAGTTTTCAAACAGTTTTATGGCATGGAAGAGAAGTTTATAAAATTGATACCAATGAAACACAAAGCTTTAGGTTCAAAGTAGTTCTGGACATGGATTTTTAAGGAACTTGCTGATGCCAAAACTAAGTGTATTGATGTCAGTGAAATTTTCTACACAAAGGTGTCCCTAAGTCCAGCATAAATTCTTCAGGCAATAGATATCTCAGACTTAGTCAACATTCATCGGGATGGAGGAAGGCCAGATTTAAGGCTGCTCTCTGCACGACTCAGAGCCTCCCACAACCAAACTGAGTGACAAAGTCTCCAGACTTTTCTAATGCAGCTCTTAGTCTCTTTTAATGAACTCCTTGGAAAGAGGGCTTGTTTTTAATGTGGAAAAATGTAGAACGTAAAACCTCAAATATTTTCACCAGACAGAACTTGCTTTCCCTGGCCAGACCCAGCTGGAAGTTATTGTCAAGGCTGCTGTTCATCAAAGGACTCAAGCAGAAGGCAGAGCCTTATGCTGGTATTTCTGTAGCACCTGTACAGCAGAGCCCTGCTCCACGCCTGTGGCTCTTTGGTCTGACATATGACTCCTCAGAAACATGCGAGTAAATAATGCTAATCTCACAAATAGTCCCTTTAGAGCCACAGCTAATATGGTGTACTTAAAGTTAGGCATGTGCTCAATTACAAAGTTATTACTGAATCAGAGGCCTTGTAGGCTGAAAATTTGATTAAGGAGTATTTCAACTTTAGAAAAAAACCCAACAGATTAAATGGGTATTTTTTTTCCATACAAAGTTCAGATATATCAAATAATTTTGGAATATTCTTTTCACTTTTAATAAGCTTGTGCAAGCTATAACATTGGAAAAGTCTTCAAATGGAGTTTATAAAAGAGCATACATTTCAGATTTCAAAGAAAAAGAGGGTTTTTTCCAAGCATTTTGTTTTTCTTAGTCTAGAGTTTTTTAAGTTAAGATTTAATTAGTATTTTATTATTAGAACCAACCACAGCATTAAATGAAACAATGTTGACTTAACTTTCCTGTAACACTGTGTTTCATGACAGTTACCCTAAAGATTAATAAGATCTGCTCAACAGAATGAATTTGTGATGTAAATGGTGGTAGAAGTAACACTTTGAGTGTAAGCTACTCAAAAATTCTGTGAAGTGTTACCATAATTAAGTGCCAAAGTCAGCTCTGGCATGAGCAGACCTCAGTATTGTCACAGGAGTTGCACCCATATGGAGTGGATGTGATCATTGACCTGACTGAGACCATTTTGGATTCCCTGCTTTTTGGTGGAATTTCAATCCACTAGCGAAACTAGAATCGGAGCAGGGAAAACTTGTGCACTGTAGGGCTGAGTGAAAAAGGCTCTGCAGAGTTTCATGCCAAACTTTGGTGGATGACAGGAGGGTCTGATGCAGCTGGGATGGTGGGATGATGAGAAGAGGGGAAGTAGGAGGGACAGTGATGATTGACTAGTTATTCTAGGCTCCCAGTGGAGAGACAATGTCACTGCACTGCCAGAGGCTTTGGGACAACTGCTCCATGGTCTGTCTCTCCTCTTGGACAATGAGCAATGTTTTTAAACTGAAAGAAGGTAGATTTAGATTAGATATTAGGAAGAAATTCTTTACCTTGAGGGTGGTGAGGCACTGGAACAGGTTGCCCAGAGAAGCTGTGGAGGCCCCATTCCTGGAAGGCCAGGCTGGATTAGGTGTTGACTCATGTGGTCTAGCGGGAAGTGTCCCTGACCGTGGCAGGGGGGTTGAAACTCGGTGATTTTTAAGGTCCTTTCCAACCCAAACATTCTGTGATTCTCTGATTCATAGACTGTGATGGAAAGCCAGGCAGAGCAAACAGCTAATGTAAGGAGATAAATAGGCACCTAAAACTGCACAGTAGAAGTACTTTCTACATTTTCATCTACTGCATGCAGATCTCCCCAGCATTTTCTGTAATGTCTAACCCCTTCCAGAAACAAATATACTTACTCTTTGTAATCTTCATATCTTAATTAATAATTAAGCCTGTAAAATATGCAATCAAACTTTAATTTTATAAAGGTTTGAGAAGGATAATCCAAAACCTTAATGAAAACTGGTCTTTGTAAATAAGCCCTTTCTCTGCCTGGAGGAAACAACGTATTTCATGTAAGAAGGTTCTTTGTAAAATTGGCCCTAGTCCAAATTTAGATACATAAGCATTTGTTTAATCTTAATGAACTCCATAATGTGCTTACAGGTAAAAGCATGTTTAAACATATTTTTGTAAGAAAAAAAAAAAAGAAGGCTGAGGCAGATCAAGGGGCTTATTGGACTGAAAAATAACCAAGAGGAGAAATATAGTTACTTCCCACTTGGAAATGTTCCCTGTTGCTGTTCACTGCTATCTCTTAAAAGCCCAATGGAAAAGGTGACATGTCTCTAGGAGTTATCATCCAGGGCTGAAAGCTCCTTTACTCTCTTAGCCAAGTGCTAAGAGAAACTAAGCCAAGTGCTAAGAGTTATGGAAACATAACTCTGAAATAACTTCTTTAATTTTTTCTTTATTTCAGATATGATTAAAAGTCTTTGCCTTTTTCTCTGACTCTGGTGGGGAAGTACATTTTTCTTGTCGCACAGTATGTTGACTTTTCAGTGAAAAAATCAGAAAACATTTTCAGCTGAGAACCAAAACTTTTAAAAGTTTTCTTATTTTTTTGACAAAAGTCAAGATTTTCCATGGAAAGCTAATATCCTTTGTGAGGATTTTTCCATTTAAAAGTTTTACTCTTTCTATTTGTCCCAGGGAGAAAGGGACTGGGGAGGTGGTATGGTATGGAATATTCTTTTGGCCAACTCGTCCTGCCTATGCTCCCTTTCGGCTTCTATGTCCTAAACTAATATAAACATTTAGCAACAAATAGAACAATATTTGTTATCAACATTCTTATCATCCTAAATCCAAAGCACAGCAGCTACTAGAAAGAAAATTTAACTCTATCCCAGCTGAAACCAGCTTACTGTAGTAAACTACGTAAGCACAACTATTATTTTCCATCTAATTCATTGCTGAGGCAAAGTGGTAATAACAAAGACAGTCAATACACAGGACTTAGTAATGTTGCTTGGATCTTTGGTAATATGAATCTTTCAGGAACCACTATATGGACAATGAAAATAATAAATAACATTTGCAAATGTTAAATTCAACAAATCAAGCATTAGAAATCATCATGAAAGTAATCAAGCTGAACTAGAGAACATATCATGCCACTGTATGACTTCATAGTTCGTTTACACCTTGACTACTTAGTACATTTCTGTTCCCTATATCAAAAAGATGATAGGCCTGGCAAAGTTTCAGAGAAGAAAAACAAGAATGACTTGAAGGCATGGTACAGCTTTCACACACAGAAAAACTGAATCAATATAAAAGGAAAAACTGAATCATTTAAGACCCTTCAATGTAGAAAAGAATCCTGCTAGCAATCTATAAATGCACAAACAGCTTGGAGATTGTGGATGGATATCAGTAGTTCACTGTTCTTTCCAGTAAAAGAACTTGGGATCATTAAATGCAGCTGGAAGGAAAGGGATTCAAATCTTTCTAAAGGAGGCAATTGTTTGCTTGATTGTGATTTAAGCTGTGGTGCTCGTTGGTGTAGGATGGTGGGGATACTTAAAGTTTTCAGGGGCTGAAGGAGATAACTCTTCTGAGGATTAGTAATGATGTAGAAATTGTGTCTGGTTCAAGAAGACTCTGAGTTGCAAATGGTTGTAGGATGAGAAAATATTCATGGGAATCATCGTATATGTTGGGATTTCTTCCTAAGAGGTTTTACTAGCAGTTGCTGGCAACTAGCGGCAGTGAGAGACAGGATACTGCACTAGATGGATAGTCTGATCCAATACTTGTGCTCTAAGATGCATTAGTATTCACTGCAGTCCTATACACGGCTTGAAACTGTGATGTTTAAGCATCTCCTGAAGAGCCTTCACTTCTCACTGATGTCCTCTATAACTGACATCACTCAGTACTCACAGGATCAGGCTTTTCTCACTTGAGTTAGAAATACCTCATGCATATCTATTTGCAAATCCTACCTCCTACAAACAAGGCTTATTTCAATATTTCACAAATTCCAAGACAGGGAAAGGAAAATAACAGGTGGATTATATACAGAAAGGAGCAAAAAATGCCAAACCCAACATTTTAGAAATTACATTTTTTAAATTAGAAGAGGGAAAAACAAAATGTTAAAAAGGTTTTGCTAATCACAATGGTTTGCTTTGTAGGTAAATGCATCCCGCCAAGAAACCAAGCTGATGGAAGAATGTGACCAGCTCATTGAAATAATCCAGCAAAGACGACAGATAATTGGAACCAAAATTAAGGAAGGAAAGGTAAAAGCTTTTCTTCTTTAGATCACAAGTAGGTCAATGATGCTTCCTTATGCTTGTGGCTTTTTGACCTCAGGTGCTATAAACACAGATTTGTAAGAGTCCTTATGTAGTCCTGGGCTACTGTTACTTTCATGTAAAGAGAAATTAAATACATCAAGACTACTATGCTTAATCTCAACAATCTATTTGGCATTTCTCTTACTACATGTGATTGGGATTTTTAAGGATAAACAAGGAAATTATGTCACCATCTGTAAATTATAATAAAATTATGACTAATTAATGTTTCTGTCACTGTGTTAGATGTCTGACAATGTTTTCCCTAACATTTTCACTTTCACAAAGTGTCACAAGATTTGGTGTCATGGCTGGCAATTAACTACATTAAAATTTTAGTCTAGATACACTAATTATTTATTCAAATACTATCACATGAAGAATTTATTTCAGTCACCATTCTTGAGAATAGGAAGTCTAACTTATTTACAAAAGTATATTCAAAAGCATGCAGAAAATGAAATGTGCATCTAATTACTGAGGTAGAATGATTATTAGTGACAAACATACTGAGCAGGAAAAAATCTCTGATATTCTAGTTTCAACATATTTTGCTAGCTACCTGTTGACTCAGAAACACATTAGAGTTGAATTAATGTTCTTATTTTCTAGGTACGTGGTGTTTACTCTTTAACTGCTAAACTAACTAAGTCAAATATAAACTCTTCTTGTGTGGGAAAAGCTCAGGAAAGAAATAAAGCCAAGAGCAGGTTAAATCGTTCATGTGGCTGTCAAGATATTCCAATTAACTTGAAATAAAAAGCCTGTAGGCAAGGGCTGACTTAAACATGTTTAAAACCACAGGTGCTGTGCGTTGTGTGATAGAACCTGAATTTCCTCATACTGTTAACATACAAATGATAATTCCCTTTAAAAATGGAAAAGATGCCCTTCTCCATTATAGTTTTAACTCTGCTTCTCTATGCAGTGAGACCAGCTGTGCTTCCAATGAAGTAGAAAACTTTCTATTCATTTGGATTTCAGTATATCTGAAATTCAACTCAGCAACTTCATAGCTTGTGCCCTAATTGCTGAGATTGGGAACATTATCTTGTTTATAAATTTGGATATTTCTGCCAATCCACTTATTTTGCATGCAACTGGGGTTTAAGGCCTTTCTAAACTCCAGAATTATTTCATTTCCTTCCTATTTCTTACTCCTGTTCAAACTGTGATCCCGATGTAATAACAATGGGAAGGACTCCCAGACCTTTCAGGAACTAAAAGTTTTGTTAGCCAACATTGTCTTTAAATGGAGGATTGACTGTGCCCCTCCCTAACCTTTCAGCTAATGATTACAGTCACATCTACGCTGTTTATCTCCAGCACATATGTTTGCAGTAATAATAATCAGCTCTCCAGTACTACTGTGGTCTTGTGCAGTTAAAAAATATCCAACAAGAAAACACCCTGTTTAACTAAATAATAATAATGAAAAAGGAAGGCATGTATTGTTAGTCAAACTGAAAAGTATTTTTCTATGAAGTTCTATTTTCAGATTATTTGTAATGAAACACCTCAGTAAAAGGAAAAAAGTAGTTAATCTATAAGATGCCTTTAACACAGATCTCATCTCATTCAGGGAAATGGTAATCTAAATATCCCTTAGTTATCATGTAAGAAGAAAGTACCAGGAAATGATGTTTCTTCTGTTGGAAGAGGCCAGCTGTGCTTGTTTTGGCTCTCCTCTGTTGTTTTCCATGTGGAAAATATTGAGGTAGATAGGCTGTGCCTGTCCCCTTATTAAAAATTTTACGTGGATGGTGGAAAGGGTTCACCATCAAGCCAGTGTGAAAAAAGCTCTTGTCAGTGAAGCCATTCATCTTAACTCCCTCTTTGCATTCCAGCTTTGCCTGGGAAGTGCAAATGCAACCATGATTTGTGACCTTAGAGATGTGACTGCTTTCTTATGTTTCCACTCAAGGTGGTGAGGTTGAGAAAACTGGCTCAGCAGATTGCAAACTGCAAACAGTGCATTGAGCGCTCAACATCCCTCATCTCTCAGGCTGAACAGTCACTGAAGGAGAACGATCATGCTCGCTTCCTGCAAACTGCTAAAAATATCACTGAAAGGTAAAAAAGACATTCCTCTCAATAATCAGAAAAACCTCAGTTAAGGGGAGATGTGTTTTCAGCGTTGGTACATTGTCTTGTTCTGCCACAAATGTGATCAAAGAGAGAAGGGCGAACTGGGAAGGGTCTTACTGTAATGCCAAACTAAAACATCCCTTTGAAAAGAGCAGCAGTTGCAAAAGGATGTGAAATAAGAGAACAGTAATAGCACACACGAATGAAGGAGACATGGCAACATGGTTGCAAAGCAGAAGTCTGGTGCTACACACCCTAAAAAACCAGAGATTTTTGGAAGCTGAAATTCCTACTCCATGAGAAATTCTGAAACTGAGAAAGAAATAAGGCAGTGAGTACATTCCATAAATGAAATTTGGAATTATCTTAATGGATTCATATTCTTCACAAAATACCAAGTATCAAGGTAATGAAATGTGTAATTTTGGGAAGCTGCAATATGCATCTTTGAGGTAGTCCACTCAAAGAGCTGAGATTCAAAAGCCTGGATGTCTGGAAGTTACGGCAGCTGCTGTGTTGGGTCTGAGTGTGCAGGGAATTTCTACTGCTTCTAGGATGCTAGCTCCATTCCAGTGTGTCAGATACATCAAGGACCCAAAGACAAGGGAGCAAGTCTTTCTAGGAAACTGTGCTGTCAGAAAATTTGGTCTCATTTTCTGTACAACACTCTGAGCACATTCCCACTGAATTTCAGCAGCATTTTCTGATGGAAAATAAACGTTCCATTGGAATTATCAGCTGTTTACCCATCAGTCAAAGAAACAAAAAAGCCCTCAATAACATATCTGGACAATGAAAAAGACAATTTTTAAAAAGTACAGTCATTTATTCAACTATTTTTGTATCTCTGGGTCCAGATTATATCTTCACATCATCCAGCCAATCTTCACCTAATCCAAAGCATGAAATTCCCTCATTTTATTACTATTTTTTTAAGTCTGTCACTTACTTGGGAGTGCTGTATGCAGATTCTCTGAATATCAGGCCTTACCAAAGATATTTAATCGATTTATAAAAAAGCCAGCAATACTGGCTTGCTTGTTACAAGTTCAGAGAATTGACAGTCTGTTGAGAAAGGCAAAGCAAGGCGATGGATTATGTTTGATCTGTCAGACTCTGACCCTGGTTTATATTCTGTCATCAAGCTATGTTGTGGCACCGTTTGGTTTTTTTTTTTTCCCAGCTGGAACTGAGAGTAAAACTACCACATGAGTATCATGAGCAAAAAGCTGAAGGTGAGGGTCCGGCCTTCTTTCAGTATTTGGTAGAACAAGCAGTAGGGCATAAATTTGTGGGGACACAAAGCTTTTAAACTGACTACCAGAGAATAGTCAGAAAAGCTCTGTTTTCACCTTGTAAACATGAACAATTGCATCATAAATACAGTCACGGGAGAGATACTCGGAAATACAGAAATGAGACCAGCTGACATATGTGCCAAATCAAATCTAATTCTTAGCTATCACAGATTGCCATCTGTAACGAGATGGCTGTGAACGCCCTGAAAATCAGAGAATCATTTCAAGCAGTGAATAAAACTGAGGGAAAAATACACCAAGTGCTTGCAGACAAATTGCAAGTGGAAAAAGAGACTATATCTGATTAATAAATCGTTCCCCTAGTACTAGTAACTCTCTTAGTTCTCATGTGGTGAGCGGTATTTCATTTGCTTCTGGACTGCTCATGTCTCACCAGGGCCCTGCGCTCCAGCAGCTAAAACAGTCTCCTGAAATTGTGGTCATTGCATTTCCTTATGCACATGTTTCACAGTAATTGCAGTATGATATTCTCTATTGTAAACACAACAGGTAACAAAGACATTACACACACTATGGTGATTTAGGTTGTGCATTATTTACAGTGGGTGAAATGCAATTATCCTAGAAAAACCCTTTCCAACCAAGTACAGTGTCAGATAGAGCAGGCAGAAGTACAAGAAGAAATTCAGCCCTCTGAACTTAACATGGTGACATGGTGTTTGAGACTGTGAAGTGTTGAATTCACTGAAAAATTACTTTAACACATGTACTCAGTGTGCATCCTTTGCATAGCCCCAGACAAACTCCAAAGGGCCTGGTGATATAGTCTTCTTCACAATAAATATGTGGTGTATGGAGACACTCAAAGAAGCTCTTTATCTTGGATATCTACTTGCCAGTCTCTTAGCAAAGCCATTGCTAATTTTGTAGAGATATTTACCCTAACACAGGCCTGTCTTTTTTTTTTTTCTACTAGAAAAAACACCACAGTGTAACTGCAGATGAACTACTGGGAGGTGGGAGAGGTGGGAGGTAAAAAAAAAAAAAGAAATATAAGAGCTCAGGGAATTTTTCCCTCTCAGTACGAAGCAAATGGCACTTCAATTATCCTCTCTGAAAAACTCATCTGTACTAGGATCTACTTTAAACTGAATTCTACAACCACCATTGCAGGAGAAACAGTACTGAAAACTAAAACATGAATTATTGAGTAGGAAACCTCCTCAACTCAGGTTTTGAAAACTGTGCTGAAGACAATGAGATGTGCAACTCAGTTTTTTAATGTCCTAACTGCATTTTCTGAAAATACTACACAGGAAATCCATGAAAACATAGTCTTTAGTAAGCATTTGTCCTGGAGTCATTAGAGTCACATCTACAGAGAAATACTTTAATTGAGGAAACTTAATTAAAGCAATCAAAATATTTTGACCTGACATGTGTCATGAATGACAGATAACTGACATACCTTGGGCGCATGGTTGTGTGTTTGCCTCCAAACTCAAACAATTAACAAACGAGGTTTAATAACCTCTTTGCTAAAACAGCCCAAACTTTCTGTAAACATATCCAGTATCCAGTTCTCCATTAACACATATTTTGACATATCAAGCTGAAGAACCTGATAGATACATCCTGGTGGCAGTTTTCTTGTGAGAGCTCAACTCTGTATTAGTACACCTGGAGAGACAAAAAGTGTATGTAGCTCCTGAAATGAGGTAGACAAGGAAAATTTTCACTTTTGGAGGCAATGTAAGTATGCACACATGCTTTGCAGGGAAAAGCCTTTCTAAATAAGCTGTGCCGACATCTGTTTGTTTTATCTCCCCGCCCCCTGTGCTTTTTGAAGTTAACAGCAGTGTGCTGTGCTGAACAGCTGAGGAGGTGTGAGGATCTGCACCAAGCCCTTGGGACAACGGTGCCAAGGAATGCCTGGAGCAAGAAACTGCTCAGGAAAACAAGGGTTGGGAGAGACACAGCACCTGTCAGCATTGCTTAAAACACAGATAAATATGGTGTTATGGCTACTTTGGTTCAATGGGTGACCAGAAAGTACAATTCAAAGTATTTTGTTACTTAAACAATATTTTGTTAAAAACTTATCTGTAAAAGTCTTTATCAAGCTTTTTGAGAAGTGGTAGCCATCATAATGTTCAGCTCTTACCTTGATGTAAAAGTTATCATCCCACCTGCTAAAAGACTTCTTCTTTTCATTATAGGGTTTCCATGGCAACTGCATCTTCCCAGGTTCTAATTCCTGAAATTAATCTCAACGATACTTTTGATACTTTCGCACTTGATTTTACCAGGGAGAAGAAGTTGTTGGAATGTCTTGATTACCTTACAGGTAATTTTTTTTTTCTCAAGGTGCTACTATTATATGTTCCTCATAAAACATTGATTATAGGATTTTCTTCATTCTTCTTTGTGGTCAGTTAACTTAGGCTGACTGTCAGGTGTCCACCAAGCTGCTCTCTCAGTCCACCTCCTCAGTAAGTCAGGGGCAAAAAAGATATGATGAAAAGCTTGTGGTATGAGATAAGGACAGGGAGATCACTCAACTCAATTACTGCTACAGGCAAAGCAGACTCAACTTGTGAAAGATTAATGTAATTTATTGTCAATTAATCGTAAGAGAAATAAAAACAAAGCTAAAAACACTTTCCCTCACTCCATCCTTCTCGGGCTCAACTTCACTCCCAACTCTTCTACCTTCTCCCTACGTGTGGCACAGGGGCACAGGAAAGGGGAATTGCAGTTAGTTCATCATACGTCTTCTCTGCTGCTCTTTCTTCCTCATGCTCTTGCACTGCTCTGGCACAGCTTCCTCCCACAAGATGCAGTTCTTCACAAACTTCTCAACATGAGTCCTTCCCACAGCTGCAGTTCCCTAAGAACTGCTCCAGCACAGGTCCTTTCAGTGGGGTACAGTCCTTCAAGAATGGTTTGCTCAATTGTGGGTCCCTCATGGGCCATGGTTTCTGCCAGAAAACTTGCTTCTGCATGAGCTCTTCTCCGTAGGCTGGAGCTTTCTTGAGAGCATATCCACCTTCTCCACTGTAGTCCTCCATGGGCTGCAGGGGAACAACCTGTGTGTCCATGGGCTTCTCCACAGGCTGCAGGGAAATCACTGCTCCGGTGCCTGGAGCACCTCCTTCCCCTCCTTTATCACTGACCTTGGTGTCTGCAGGGCTGTTTCACTCACATTTTCTCACTCCTCTTTCTCCGAGCTGTTGCACAGCATTTTCCACCCTTTCTTAAATATGTTATCACAGAGGCACTACCAACATCATTGCTAGGCTTAGCTTTGGGCAGTAGCAGGTCTTAGAACTGTCTGTGCCCGACGTGGGGTCAGCTCTTGCTCTTTTCTCACAGAAGTCATCCCTGCAGCCCAACTGCTACCAAAACCTTGCCACAAAAACCCAATACACTCTCCCTCTTTATCCTGAATATAATAGCCCCAGCAGCCCCAGAATGCTCCAGGAAGCACTAGGTACACATAACACAACCGGGGTGCACTTCCTACCTCATCTCCTTGCATTCCACTTCACCAGAGTGTGGACAAGTGGGAGTGAGAAAGAGTTAAATGCCATTGCAGCAGAGTGAAATGAAAGAACAGCTGGAGCTCAGTCTGGAGCTTCCAGAGGAGGAAGAACAGGGACCAAATCCCGTTTCCTGGGGGAAGGATGCTCCACGTGTTACGTTCTCCCTCAGAGCTGCCTCCTCGCTGCGACAGATTGCAGCCTGGCAGATTTCCCATGAGCAACCAGAAGCTGTTCAAGCGATCAACATCAAGGACTCAGCAACGAGAGATGTTTTCTCATGCCGGTGACACTGAGTATTTTGCCCTGTCACAGAGCTGGAGGACCTCACTGTGCCTGGGACTAGAGATCATGCAGTGTGCTCTGTGCCAGTGTGTGGGGTGGGTTCTTCACAGCGCAGAGACCCAGTTCGCTTAACTGAGAATTTTGGCCTGAAGAAACCCGCAGGATTAGACTTGGAGAAGGCCTGAGTAATGTGCAATCTCAGAGTATATAATGACTCACAAAGAGAAACAAATTACTGTAATTTAGGCTGTTTTGATTTCAATGCCAGAATTAGAACAATTCATTCCAGTTCAATTGAAAACAGAAGAGACACCGGGTAGGTTTTCATTTTGCAGGGTCTTTAAGCATCTGCTGTTAACAGCAAGAATTTGCAAGGAAAGACACAAAACACTATTTAGAAAAGCACTTGAAAACACTTCCTGGGCCCATTCTCTTAGCCTGGTTTACAGGAGATATACCCATGTTATTTTAGAAGAATGTGAGAGCATAGTCTCCTTATTGCCAACTATTGGATCTTTTCCACGCAGAGGGCTGACTTCTGGCTTTTCTTCAGAGGAAAAGCTGAAAGAGTTGGGGTTGTTCAGCCTGGAAAAGAGAAGGCTTCAGGAAGACCTTATTGTGGCCTTTCAACACTTAAAGGGGGCTTATGAAGAAGATGGGGACAGACTTTTTGGTAGGGTCTGTTACGACAGGACAAGGGGCAATAGTTTTAAACTGAAAGAGGCTATGGTCAGACTAGATATAAGGAAGAATTTTTTTAGTGAGGGTGGTGAAACACTGTAACAAGTTTCCCAGAGAGGTGGCAGATGTCCCACCCTTGGAAACAGTCAAGGTCAGGCTGGATGGGGCTCAGAGCAACCTGATCTAGTTGAAAATGTCCCTTCTGATTGCTGAGATGATCTTTAAAGGTCCCTTCCAACCTAAACTGTTCTATGATTCTATGAATAAATGAACAAATTGCTACTGGAAAGAGCAAGGCTGTCTGCATGCACAGGACAGCACCCCCATTGTCTTAAGGAGCCGTGGGGTTCTTGCCATATCTGAAAGAGAGCTTTTTTCTGGTTTTTTATTTCTGTATCACTGACTGGTAAATACAATCAGTGTTCAAAATATACTTAAGTAAATAATACATTAATAATATGGTGAGAGTAACTTGAACTTTTTATACAGTGTCAGTTAAATGTTATGGTACTCTCCCCAAAGTCTGCTGGAATTTTGCCACCGTGTTGAGTATTCCCCCCAAAATTATAAAAAGCCAAGGAACTGAAATGAAAGATTAAGAAAAAGCCAGGCTCATTTGCCTTAACCTAGGATCTAACTGTAAAGTAATCAGCCTCAGTTTCGTTTAGAGTCAAAGAAGAGATATAACAACCTCATTTTTAAGGCATGTATATTAGCCAGTTGACTCTCTTCTGGAGGTGATTAGTTCTCCCACCTGGCTCCAAACAGAGGCTAGAGAGACTCATTCAAATATAGATGATAGTGGAAATATAGATAATTGTGGTTTACATTTTTAAAATTGTAAGAGGTGAACTTCATCTAGCAGTCTGTTCCCACACCCACCATGTCTTCTCCCTTTTGCAGATCCAACATCAATAGTACCAGCCTAATTGCTGTGCACTGTAGAAAATGGAGGTTGTAGCTGTACCAAAATAAAGGGTAGTTTTGCTACAAGGTGAAATGCTACTAAGATCTTTTCTCAGTCCATCATGCTAGCTGTGCCATTTACACAGCTCATTCTCTGCCTTCTTTCTACCTCATCCTGTCTTGAAAAATTGCTCACAATGCAGCCTAAGAGACCTTGCAAGTATATCAAGCAGTTTAGCTGGGTTTTCCTAATTAACCATTTTTATCCTTGCCCTTGATGCCCAGTGAAGAACAGTGTTAGCTGGCTCTGTACAATGTTTTTTTACATTAATAAATAGCATATGGCTGCAATGGCAAAACCCAAAACACATGTCGAAACCATCTGAATATAAAATACAACCTATGCAGACAGTTATAAGATGTTTATGTAAATATATGTAATATATATGTGTATATATAAAGTCCCTAGAGTCAAATGCACTTGATTATTCTCTATTGTTCTTCAGAAACTCTAAAGATTTATTTTACTTTACCCCTTTCAGATTGATGAATGGGATCTTCATAGATCTTTAACTGAAAACACTGTGACAGAGTGAATTGGGCTTTACTTTTATCATGTTTCACAGTTATGTAAAACGAAGACCATTTTTAAGTCCTAGTCATACATCTGTGTTGCGAATCAAGTGAAGAATCCTATATTATTTCAATTGTCCATACTGCTTCCGAACAAAATGTTAAAGCCTGAATTCCAGCTTCATTCTGTCTGCTGTCAATTGCCTTCAAAGCAATTGAGTTTGGTTGTCTTCTGGAGATTTTCTTCTCCTTTCGTTTTTCCCAGTGTACTCTTTGTCAGGTCTTCATTCTCCATCGCCCCAGTTTTCTATGTGGCACTTCATCTTTCTTTCTTCCTAGGCTATTTCTTTCCCAAATATAAATTTAATTAGTTTGTACTTATCATGTACACAGCTGTCTGTCCAAAGCTTCTGCTATCCAAATGAAAATCTCTGATAGTTCTCTGAAAGTTGCCAGACAGACATTGAGATGTCAAGCTCAGTATAGTAAAACAATACCCTTAATCTTCCTCTGACTTTTGTATCCTCTGTATATATAGCCTTGACATCTTTTGAAAGCTTTCTTATCTTGCCAGTTGCTCAAGCTCTTCATCTGGAACTCGTATTCGTCTAAACATATGTTTAGATTGATCCAGGCAATGCATGTGACTTGCAAACTCTCTGCAAAATATTGCTAACATAAGGGCTTTTTTTACCCATTGTGAATCAAAAATACTTGTTCTGTGTCTTAATACTCTGAAATCAATTGCAGGAACATATATTATTTGACTTTGCAATTTGCCCTGCTTCAGAAATCCCATCTGAAACAATGATACATTTTCTTCATCCATAACTTTAGCTATGATTGTACTAAGCAATGTGCATTGCCTGGCATATACCAGCAGTTTTTTTCACACAAAACCAACTTCATTCTGGAAAACCTTCATTATTTGTCTCTCTTCTTAACTCTTTCAGTATTAAAAGATCAAAACCCACCTCCAGCTAGCTCAGTCTCATGCATCAAGTGCAGCAACTGAGAGAGGTTTAGAGCAGATTCTCCAACTCCTTCATGTTTATACCGGCAATATCAATATTTCTAGCACCATTAAGTCAAGGAAGTGGCTTCAATCTTTGTTTTTCACTCGTGTCAAAATCAGGGAGGAACCCTTAAAAAGTCCATCACCCCATGCCAGGGAGGTGCAGATCAAGCAAAAAAAGAAAAATGAGGTGGTTTCAGTCAATTTCTGTGACCTTGACCTGAAAGGATTTAGAAATAGTCTCAATAGTCACCCAGCGACACTGCATTCATGCTGAATTTCACCAATGAGAGATGGCAGTTTCCCTAAACTGCCTCTCAAGGTGCATGGACCATGTAAGGGCTTTCAGTCTGCTTCAGAGCAAATGCCACACAGATGACATTGAACAGAAGGTGGGTTAGACTAACCCAGTTGAAAGGGAGCAGGTATACTCACAAGGTTCCTCTGGGAGCAAATATAAGAAACTGCTCTTCTAATATTAGTTATTGCCTTTCAGGCACTTCAGATGTGGTTCCTGTCTATTTAAGTGGACCTGCTCAGTTTTGAGTTGAAGTCACACAAATTAATTAAAACAGCCTTCAGCAATGATTTTCACTCTTGTTGGAGAGTGTTGGGTCATGAATACAGGTGGACAAAAGTCAATGTGACAGAAGCTGTTACCACTCCCAGATGTTTGTGCTGGTTCTCTATGGAGATTGCCACCCCATGACCGAAGAGAGCCGCAGATGTTAGGAAGCAATTCCTGAAACTCTGCAATTTTTGTTGTGCTTTGCTAGATCTGCTGGCACTGATTACTCGTTTCCTTACTGCTCAAGGCTGTAAATTTGGTGTTTACAAGAGCTGCTTCCATTTTTTTTTTTCAGCTATCCCTGACATTGGGTAGCACTTTGTAGACAGGAAGCTGCCAATAGCTGAAGGCATTAACATCATCAGCTGTCAAAGGTAACTTTTGTTACCATTGTGTGTCAGCGCTCTATCCTCCTCCTGAAATGGACTGGAAGGGCTCATGGGCAATCACTCCTTCGCCATGGGGAAACAGGACCAAAGGGTGAATATGAGGCTTCGTGTCTCCCACTGATGTTCTGGAAGCTTCCCCTTCCAGAGCAGCGGTGGAGCACACCCAAGTGAAGGCCCCGTGGGGGAAGGTGCTGGTGCAACCCTGGGATCGCTCTGGAGTGTCTGTAAAGCTTTCCCTGTGGCACTTCAGTTCTGCAGCTATACTAATAAGTTTGATAAGCAAATCACACACTGTCAAATGTAATACTGAAGAAAAATTATTAAGGTCAATCTTTTTAATTGCATTATGGACTTAGACTCTCCAAAGAACTATGTGGTGTGGGATGATGGCAGTCAGAGTTCTACCTTATTTTGAAAGTCGTAACAAACCATGTGCATGCAGACTTAGAATCATAGAATTGTCTAGGTTGGAAGGGACCTTTCAGACCATTGAATCCAATCATCAACCTAACACTGACAAAGGCCATCACTAAAGCATGTCACAAACTTCCCTGCCTGTCTGCAAGAGAAGTGGGTAAATTTTTGTTTTATTCTGAGTGCTTATGAAATGAGTGTTGCTGAAGAGCTGAGTTTCATGCAGTATAGTCTCAGGTGGATGGGGGTTAATCATAACAGCAAGAAAAAAGATGTCCTGCTTAGGTCAAACTTCTTTTCTCCATCTTTCTCATTACATGAATGTCTGTAAATCTCCAGCCATCAGGCCAGCCAGGTGTGCATATGAAGCTAGAACTTAGGCTGTCATTTTCAAAAGAGTTGAAGACACTTAGGTGCTATTGAAATGAAGTTTACAGTTCATTAAACATTCAGTAATTGTCACTTTCCATAAATTAATATTTATTATCTGTGTTGTAGTAACAACAGATGCATTTCTCAAGCAAAAGGCTTTGCTCTGTGAGTAAAATGTGAGCAGGAAATGACTGAAGAAGACTTTAGTTGCATACTAGCACACAGAAAAAATGGATCCACTTGTATATTTGTGAATATTACTTTTTTCTCCTTTTATTTTTTTTGCTTTTGAAGGACAGGCAAAATATTAAAATGAAGCCTCAGCTAGAAAAAAAAAATAAAATAGATAACTCCAGTAGATTGTTCTACTGAATATCTTTTTGAAACTGAGCTGATAGGACCAGTGCAGTACTGTACAGCTTTCACAATGATTAGTTGGCCTCAATTAGTACACAAACTCTGAACAGCAGCACAAATCTCCTCAGAAGATTGTAGGGGTGGTTTCTTCTCCTTTTGTTTATATTTTCTTCCTGAATGACTGTTCTTATTTTAGTTAATTTCTCTATTAACACCCATCTGTCCCAAGGGTTCCTCTACCAAGAAAAAAGAAAAAGTCATTGGTAAGCTTCCGTGCTACAATATTTAGAGCATCACAAATCACGGTCATATCATGAAACACATTTGAACATTTCCTTATGCCCATTTTGTTGAAAGAGGCTGCTTGGAAATGCAACTGCACTTTAATCCTTGGGAACATACATCAGTAAAACAGGGAAAAGAGCTATAAAAATTCTTGATGGAAATTAAAATAGATGTTTCATAAAAATAAGCTGTTGCAAAAGTAAAGGTGGAATTCCTTCAGAAGGATTTTTTTTTTTTTTTAAATGAGTCCATTATGTTTAAGGCTAACAGAAGTTAGAGAGCTGAAAGCAAAAATACCATTCAGAGTTGCCTTCCTTTTCCTTTAATTCAAGCATATTGTGGTTGTTTCAGCTTGAGTGCCCTCCTTTCTCATTCTATGACAGCTGGAAGGGACACTGTGAAGCACAAAGAATTGGTTTTTAATTTTTTTTTTTGCATGATGGTAGCATGTAGGGAAGATGATTAGCAATGAGGCTCCCACCGAGACAAGCATGCAGGAATGCCCACTGCTCTTTCAAATAAAGACTCACTTGTTTCTTATTTAGGTGTTTGTGTTTGTATAGAATGTAAGGAAAATTTAGACTTAAGTTTGCTTTAAGTTTCACTTAAATAAACCTTTGTGTTAACAGGGTAGAAGAATTTATAGCTTGCTACACAGAGATTATTTTGATGATTAAAAAAAAATCCAATCAAAGAGACAAATTTTTATTGTCTTCTAGAATTATATAATTAGCAATGATATTGAAATCAGGTTGTAATAGTTATATAGTCATGAAATTATGATAAGAATGTTTTACGTAAAGCTGAAATAAAGTGAGCTGTATAGTCAATAGGAATTATATGCGACTATGTTAGAAAGAATATCTAGAAAATAAATAAAACTCAATTTAGAGAGATTTAGCATGAAAAATGAGTGTTCGGAAGCTTCTCGAAATTATATTTTTTAAATGCCACTTAGCCAATCTCTGGTAAGACATGTTAGGCAAACACTGTTTTCAAGTCATCAGTGAAGACTATTGACTCTCCCTGTTGACATATGCTTCAATGAAACTTTGATCATTTTAGTGTGATGGTTAGAAACAAACCTAGGAAAAATAACATATCAATTGTACCCATTAATCACAGTTTAATGTGACCACCAACATATTGCTTGTGCTAAGGCATCTTAAACTAAAGCTACTTTAATACAAAATATTTTCAAAATCTGGAGTTCCTAAGTTGTTATATTGATAGAAAGAATTCCTTTGCAACAATATATTGATAATCTAAGTTACTACTGAAGCTAGTGGAAAGTTGTTGAAAAGTCTGTTTTACAGTATACCTGCAAACTCCTAATGTCTTAATACCTGCATCCCCTAATCTTAGGTGAAAAGGGAAATATTTTACTGATTGTGGCAGTAAGCCTCCTCTGTTGTATCTCATAGCTCCCAACCCACCCACCATTCGAGAAGAGCTCTGCACAGCTTCTTATGACACCATTACTGTCCACTGGACATCAGACGATGAGTTCAGTGTGGTCTCTTATGAGCTGCAGTACACCATCTTCACCGGACAAGCTAACGTTGTTAGTAAGTATAAACATCTTTTCTAGTTCTGTTTCCATATGGTTTCTCTGTAAAGCAAGTGCCTTTAAATATAAATGTATTCATATGTCAAGAACAAAAAGGAAGCATATTTTCTAGGAAGATTTCAAGCCAAAATTTTAAATCCAGACCAATAATGATTTTAAGGGTTTTAAAATTAAGAATTAATTTTGTTAAAATTTCTTATATGTTTCTATTTGTACTGAGATATTTGGAAGGCTAAAACCAGCACATATTCTCAAAGGCACTAGTACTATATTAACAGGGCATAGAGAATCATAGAATAGTTTGGGTCGGAAGGGACCTTTAAAGGTCAACTAGTCCAACTCCCCGCTGCAGTGAGCACAAAGACATTTTCAATTATATCAGGTTGCTCAGAGCCCCGTCCAATCTGACCTTGACTGTTTACAGGGCACCTGCCACCTCTCTGGCAACCCATTCCAGTGTTTCACTACTCTCACTGTAAAAACTTTCTTCCTTATATCTAATCTGAATATACCCTCTTTTAGCTTAGAACTATTGTCCCTTGTCTTATCACAACAGACGCTAGTAAAAAGTCTGTCCCCATCTTTCTTATAAGCCCCTTTTAAGTATTGAAAGGCCACAATGAGGTTTCCCCAGAGCCTTCTCTTCTTCAGGCTGAACAGTGCTGACTTTCTCAGCCTGTCCTCATATGAGAAGTGCTCCAGCCCTCTGATCATTTTTGTAGCCCTCCGCTGGTCCATGTCTTTCCTGCGCTGGGGATCCCAGAGCTAGATGCAGTACTCCAGGTGGGATCTCATGAGAGCAGAGAGGCAAAATCACCTCCTTCAACCTACTGGCTACACTTCTTTTGATGAAATCTAGGATATGGATGGCTTTCTGGGCTGCAAGTGCACATTGCCAGCTCATGTTGAGCTTCTCATCAACCAACACCCCCAGTATTTACTCTCTTCAAGGCTACACAGCACAGGTCTCAGTATACTAAAGGGTAGAACAGAAAACGTCAGTGGAAAAACAATTAATATGGTAACTTTGTTCAGCTTATAATGATATTAATTGTCGTTGCTTTATATTTGGTGTTGTAGGACGTTTTTTTATTAAATACGCTGTGTTTTGAATCTGGAACTTTCCTGAATGAGCAAGCTTACTTATAGTTCCTCAGATTGTTTTGTTGATAAATAACTATTCCTCTGAGAAAATTATACTGTCTAGCCTTTGGCCAGGGAGTCATCCCTTCTGGGTTCAGTGCAAAGCGATCATTGACTATGAATTCGGAGAAGTCATTTAAATTCTTCCTGTTGTTCCCCGTATGTTTAACGGGGATACCAGTAGCTGACACATACCTGCTTCGTGAAGCTGAGTGAAATCAACCAAATCAATCAAAGGTGGAGTTTCTTCAGTCAACATGTATTTAAATTTGGAACTCATTGCCACAGAGAGTTGTTGGTTACAAGTCTGAGTTCAAGAGATGACTGGATAAATCATTCAAGAAAAAAAATTCACTGAGAAAAATGAAGTGCAGAGACTTCCTTCTGGCTCAGAAATTCCCAGAGCTGTAAGCCTTTGGAGCCTGGGAGAGCGTGGTGAGAAATGATCGCTGTGTGCTTTCCCTGTTCCTTAGCACCTGTTCAAAATTTGATGACTGTTTTGCCAAAACCTCCATTTAGTATTTTACTAAATAGCCTAATTTTGGACAACACACTGTAAAATTTAAGATTGCTGGAAAGACCAAGTTACCTTCTACACATGCTCCTACACCTGAGCAAGCTGGATACTGAAAAGGTCTAAAAGTAATTTGAAACAAATTGGAGCATGCTAGATGAAAGGAAAGAAAAGCTTCCCTGATTAATCACTGCTAAGCAGATAGGTCTTAAAGGTAATACAGTACATTGCCTGTTTTCTGACCCATTTTTATCTATAACTTTATGCTAGAATGCTTTATACAAGTCAGCTATTTGAGCTACATGCGAACACAGCAGCAGAAAGGTGTGCCACATCTTTGTGATGCGGGGTTTTACTCTTTGCTTACTAATGAATAAATAACAAGGTATTTAATTTTTAGGCTGTATTACAAGTTTCTCATGTGAAGACAAAAGCTTTGATCTGCAGAACATGTAGCAATTAAGCTACTTTCAGAGATGAAATATGATAATTTTTGGGTATAGCATGAAGTGCTCAGGCTGAACTTTCATTTTATCTCTTTGCAAAAATGCAAAAAAGTTTGAAGAGAAAACAAATCACTCTAAGAAACTTTGTTTACAAAATGCTCTGGAGACATTAAATGACAGTACAAAGAAATGAAAGAACTGACCTTCTTTTATATATAGTTTCAAAATTAAAAATACCAGTTACACAAATATCCTTGCTGTTAGTTTCAATTTAATTGAAAAGTATAATGTTAACCCCAATTGAATCCACGCTTATATAAATCTATGTGTAAGGGTTTTCTAAATGTTGTAAAGTTTGTTTTGTTTTTTTTTTTAATCTTGTTATTTAATGTAGACTTGAACACCTCCAGTGGCAACGTTTCTGACAATTCTAGCTGTTGCAGATCTGCCCAGGTTTCTTACATATGAGGCTCTCCCAGTATGTTTCAGGTTCCACTGGTTCAGGAGATATGCTCACTAATGTCCTGATTTTGCTCTGCTTGGGTGTTTCTTCACTTTGTTGGAATATATTATTTATCCTGCAAAAGGGTCTAATATCCCAGCTCTTATAGATGACTTTCCAAGGTCGTCCTTGGAATATAGGAGTGTACCTTAACAATGTAGTATAACGAGAGCCATTTTCACTGTAAGTGATGTTAGCAGGCACTGCACTGCAGCCTTCATGTTTTGATGAGCTGAAGCTAGGTGACCTTTTTTTAAAAAAAAACCCCTGTTTTAATGGAATAGGTTTTAGATTAGCAAAAATTTCTTTCTATTTATGGCATTTGCATGCTGTTGCACATAATTATTTTTTAAATTTATTTCTCTGTTACATCCCAAAAGGTTTCTATTGGTAATATGCTCTGCCTGTAGCAGATAACGTAGACAGGTTCATAGATTGCCTTCAGTTCTGTGTTTTTGTAGTTATGAATTACTCAGGAAGGAGTAGCCAAAGAACTGCATTAAACCATCAAGCTTTTTTTCCCCTGAGACAAGAGGAATCACTTTGCATACATACCCACCTACCGTGCTAATGGAGGTTGTTATTTTGGAATTCGCTTCTTAAAACCACATAGCCAGACTGACTTCACTCTCCACTATTCAGTACATTTCCCCCACCAGAGGCATATATCTTTCAGAAATTGCTAAGAATTCAGTAACAAAACCAAGCAATGCTTTGTTTTTCTAGTGTATTTTCTATCCAACGTAATCAACTATATTCTTTTTTATTAACTGAAAAATCGGAGAGTTAACATTTAATGGAAAAGGTCCAAATAGAGTATTTCATTTTGAATCCTACTTCATACAGGAAAGATTATTTCCAAATGTGGACAGACTGCTTGGCACTTAAATGCTTGGCAGTCCTGTTTGGTGCATAAGAGCAATACAGAACTTTAAATTAAGCAGGCTTTGACTAAAGCAGCTCTTCTCAGAGTTATACCATTTGCACATTTGCATTTTTGAGAGGCAGTTAATCACCTGCAATCTGAATATTGTAAAGGCTTTTAAAATTACTTTGTCACTAGCTAGCTAACATGCATTATAATTTCATTATCCCATTTCAATAGATTTTCAAGTATTTATTAAGTATGCATTTTTTTAACATCATGGAATTGCTTTAATGTGCTTCAGGAAGGTTAAAATTTAAACACACAGATTTTTACTAGCTGCAATGCAAGATGTCTTCATGAAAAACATATCTTTTTCTTCCAGACAAAAAGCAGCAAATAATGCTATCTTTCCTGGTAAATGGAATTTAGGTTAGTTAGTTTCATTGGCTAAATGCTAAAATTCACTGTATTATGAGTGCAGTGCACTGTCAGAACCTTCCCAGTGTTACATGGTTACTCTTCCTTGTTGAAGGATCTAAGACAGTTAGGAGCCCAAGCTTCCATAAAAAAACAGTGTTCATGATTCACCAATTAATTTTTGAATATTCTAGCTTTTGTCTGTTAAAAACAGATTCCTTACAATCTTCAGATTGCTACTGAGGATTATATTGAGTAAGTTTTAATGGCACAAAAGCAAATTTGGGATAAAAACAAGAAAACTTCTGCCCCTTGAAGAGTATAAAAAAAAAAGACTGTATTTCTTAAAACAGTATCACGTGTTTTGCAGAAATGCTGCATACGTTATTTTCTTTCACAAGGAAATGCAGAGTAGGAGCGGAGAGCTATTTGTTACCTTCATCTACCGTATTTGTTCTACCAATTTGAATTCGTAATAATTTATTTAAATATAGCATTTTAAAACAATTAAAATGCTCAAGAGATTAAACAACCTTCCCATGACTTTTGTGCTCCTCTTCCAGTTTTTGAGAAGATATATTTTATTAAAACCTACCAGTGTAAATTTTAGGAGGATTTACACCTTGGGATTTTTCCCATCTGTTTTTTAAAGTGCATCAACAGCCAACACCAGGGGAATAGCTTTACAAATTATTACCTCCAGACTCTGAGAAACTTGTTTTGAAAGCTCACACATCCTGTATGGACATCACTGTGCTCAGTGCACCATTCCAGGATGTAATTTAAATTCTCTACATTTTTGTAGGCTACAGTTTTAAAATACATTGTTTTACCACCTGCATAACCCTGTAAAAAGCCCTGGGTTTTTGAAACAAGAAACCTGAATGTAGCCTGGATTAGGAGTGGGTACAATAGAAGACCCTTAGCTCCTGCTGCTGCGCCAGTGAGAAGAAAGTATGTGCTTTCCCACTTAACCTGCTGCCACCGGCAGGGAGCTGAGAGGGCAAGTGCTACCCCCAGATGCCTACATTACCAGTTTGCTTACTCGTTTCCCTCAACTTTCTTAAGTATACAGAGGAGAAAGTCTGTCCTGGCAAGGAATAACTGGAGATAAATTATTTTGATGTAATGTTAAAATATTCGTTCATACCTAAATGCTTAACTTGTCCACCACTCGTTGCTATTCCCTGTTCTGAAGGATTTGGGACTTGCAGATTGATGTCATCAAAACTTCGTTCCCAAGATTTCTAGCACCAAAGTTCGATTTAAAGTCTGTTATCAAATAGCTTACAGTGAGGAAGCACATGGACACATCACTGAGTCCAGTGGGAAGAGCCAAACTTGTTGAGATAGCAAGATTTGCTGAGCCAAGTAACCAAGTCAGTCACTGCACACCCAACATTTATTGTAGAGTGGTAGTGTGGGGTGCATAAGACTGGATGGACAAAGAGAAGAAACCCAAAGTGTCTTGTGCCATCACAGAGGATAGAGCCTTCCCCTAGAATATGAGTCAGGTCAAACAAAGGGTTCCCAAATCCCTCTGCTGAGTGCAGAGATATGTTAGGATAGGTAAGGTCCTAGCTTGGGAACTCTGCTATTCGTTCGCGGTTAGGTGGGATAAATGTACACCTGCCTGTAAGCATTTTGTCATTAACCCTAGCAGAAGAAGCCAAGATGTAGCAATACCTAAAATTATTGTTGCTCTGTTTTAAATACACAGAAATCTATGTTAACCAGTGACTGGGTTATTTAATAATATAAAAATTTACCCCGGGTGAGTATTTGCAGACTAGTGAGCACTGCATATGCATAAATGCAGGAGAAGATAAACTGGAGAGGAGACTCATAGCAACGCAACTGTATCTTTATAGTTCTTCATATATCTATTTGATCCAATTTTTATACCTCATTAAGGAGTCTCTGGAAGGTAACATAAAAAGTTTAATGCAAGCCTTAAAAACATTCCCTTTAGAGAGTTGTAGTGATTAACACAAATCTAGTTTCAAGACAATTTAGCAGAAATCTGGACATTTCTGTGTCTGCTTAAAGGTTTGTTTATGTATGTATGTTTATGTGCCTTCAAAGTGTGGTTTTGGAAGGATAAGACACTTCCAGGACCACTGTCTGGATTCATCTCACTTACTGTCATATGCTATTTGATGGCCCACCAGAGGCATCCGAGTTAAGGATTCCTCAATCATCCTGGACTCCCTGTAAATCCTATGCTTCATTTGGTTTTATTTTAACTTAACACTTATTTTGCAATAGCACCTATGAGTCAGGTAAACGATGGTCTCAACGAAAAATCAATATGGTAGTTCAGCTACAGAACAGTTGTGCCTTTAATACCTGTAGCAAAATTTCATTGAGAAAAGATGAGGATTCCTCGAAGCAGTCAGTGAAATATTTTATGCCAGGAGAGTGCTGTTTTATTTCCTTTCTTCCTCTTAGGAAATCCATTCACACCTAGCCTAAAAAAATAAATACTGTTCAGTCAGTAGGTATGGATCAGTGAAACAAAATGTGGACTGATGTTGCTATAGGCTGTTTGCTACAGGTGCTAGGCACAACTGGGATTTTCATGGCGTATAACAGTGGGTTCTCTTTTTTCAGGTGGATGGATGATTGCTCTGTATGATCTAGTTTTTCAATAGTCTTGAGTAAAACAGTGCTGCAAGGTTGTTTTTCTTTGCTGCTTTTATCTACTATTTGAGTACCTTGTAGCTGGTATTTAGGGAGGCTACATGCAGTCAGGATCCTCACTGGTTGGAGCATAAGGAACATACTACAATTCTTTTTTCCCAGTTTGCACCAGGAAACTGCAACTAAAAAAAATGTTCTCCTTCTGGTAAATCATGGTTTGAAGGCCAAAACTTACCTGTAAGATCAGGATGGCAGGTGGGTTAATTTCACTTAATTTCAGATACCTCAAGTTGGAGATCTCACCTGTGCTAGTCAGCTAGGGTCTCTCTGTGGCCAAGTAGAGGGAGGCACTTGTGGTAGGATATTCACACCTAAAGAAGCGATAGAAACTGCTCATTGATTTCTGCCTCAGAGAAAAGTATGCTAGGAATTTTAGCTTTTCATTAGATGATGAGGTGATGTGAGCCTCTCCTGACACTGTGCCTCAGTTACCCATTTGCATAGCAGAATGAATTGCTGCCTGCCTCTCAAGGATGCTATGAAATATAAGAGAACTTTGAGACAAAAGCTACATAACTTTAGATTGATACTTGGGGTATGAGTTCTATTTCTAATGATCTTTTGTTATGAAAAGCACATCCCGAATAAGGAAAGAATCTCCCAGCATAGTTATGAATTGTCCACAAGCCTGTAAGCCTGTATCACAGGTCTTTTTCTTTCAAGTATCCTTTTAATTTTTACTTTATGTAAAAGATTTGTATCGCCTAATATGCAGAGCTGAAATTGCTACTTCCTTCTTCTTCACTTACTGATTTGTTGTTAAAGCGTGAATTAAAAGCTGAAAGCTATTTTTTGATAACACAGTAGGTTGTATAAAAAGTCCTATGCCTAGTAAAGGCAAAGACCAAAAATAATTCTGTCAGGTTCCTAATTTATCATCAAGCATTTTTCTTTTAAGTTTTCTAGCTTTACATATGCACACATGCGTACACTTCCATTTGCGTATATCTTTTTCTAGCTTTATAGCTATATAAAATGTTGTGAATATAAATACACATCATGAATGTTAAATGTATTATTTATGTAAATATTTATAAGAGAGCTATCAGACTAGGGATCCATTAGACCAGGAGCTGTTGAAAAGTAAGTAATATGGGTGATTGACTGCCATTGCAGGTCTATCACAGTAGGAAACAATTTATGTAGACGAATAAGTTCATCTTAATGGATTATTTTCCTGTTTTGCAGATGATATTGCTCCTTCCTTATTTTACTTACTTCCTACATATTATGTTTCTGTGATAGGCATCACATGTACCAAAAAAAGTTTATAACTGGCAAATTATCCAGTTCTTCCACAACTGGCATCTAACCGTGAAGACATAAATCTTGCATCCATTACATTTACTCTTTTAGATTACAACTTGGCAAAGTCTAGAGCATAAGAGCCAAAGCTTGCTTTAGAGCCCACAGTCTTCCCTGTTTGGCTTCCCATGACTTGCTTCAGGTCCTGAAGAATAATATACCTGGCAACTGTCAGCAAAGGTGCCTCCTCAGCCCTCCTAACATTAAACATTAGTTCTCTGAGGCTTAAACTGAGTTCTTTAATCCAAACAGTAGATTGACGGGATCTTTGTAAGCCTCTAGTTCTTAAGCAATAAATAATTCCTTGTGCTGGGATATGAAACATCTCAGGCTGCTCGTGCCTCCACTGACTCATTTCTTAAATATCCATTTTTTATGGTTGTCTTCACATAGCAAGAACTTAAAAGGTACCTTGGCTGAGGGCTGGTGAAGTGAGTTAGTGGCGTTAAGTAGCGACTCAGTAAATATAACAGCACTTTAAAAGGCACAGAAGCAAAATTGGTATGGGTAGTTGGGTGTTTGGGGGTGCTCTAAATGTTCCTTTGTTACCAGGTATTTAGTGTGTTATGACTAATGTGCTCTGTTTGAAATTGCAGGTTTATGCAACTCAGCCGACAGCTGGATGATTGTTCCCAATATCAAACAAAACCACTACACAGTGCATGGGTTACAGAGTGGCACTAAGTACATCTTCATTGTTAAGGCCATTAATCAGGCAGGCAGCAGAAGCAGTGAGCCTGGCAAGCTCAAGACAAACAGTAAGTAACATGAAATCCAGCACACATACATTCTTCTCCTTTCTTGCTTGCATTTTTAAGTTTGATCTTTGGAAGATACAAGAGTGCAGAGCAGTTTAACTTGGTTAAAGTGCTTCCCACAATGAAAACCACTTATTTAACTCAATACAAGATTGCCAGTCTTCAGTAGTGCAAAAATTACTTTTTTTGAGAGAGAGATATATCTGTAGTTTGGTCACTGGAAATATCATTTAGGAGCAGAGCCATCACATGTGAAATGATTAAAAATACTCTTTTGTGGTTTTTTTTTAATGTCCTCTCTATTCTTTTTCCTCTGCAAAGCAAAAACTTTTCCCATGTTTGTAATAAAACATTTTATTTTTGTATAAAGTTCATAAGATAATTGCTAGTTTAATTTTACCCTCCCAAATAATCTCTTTCTTAGGACACTGGTAAACTTTCTTAACTCCATCTGCCTCGGTTTTTTATGGAGTTCAACAAGGTGGTAGAGTAGTCAGAGATCCCACTTCAAAAAAAAACAATGGTTACACAAATTATTAGCAGATGTAGCATAGCAATTTTAAGAGTGGTTTTCAGCCTTTTTCTTCTTGTGTCCCAGCCAATCCCTCAGTCATGTAGTCATCACGGGCAGCTCTGAGCACTGGAAAGGGGACATTGGGATTTGTGCACCCTCTGAAACATGCTTATCGTAGGGGAGAGTGCTCAAAGAAAGGCAATACTGAACACAAGGAGTCTGCAGGGAATGGCACGTACACATTCCTCATTTTCCTTTTTCTGCTGTTAACCTGGCTTACATTCTGCATAAAAACCGCTCATACAAACTCCCTATCTGCTACTAAGAATCTGCTTATTATTAAACCCGGTAACCTACAAGCAAAGGACTCATTTGGAGTCTTTTATCCTTTTGTCTCTTTGTGACCCAGTGTGGCACCAAAGCAATCTCTCAGGTGACTCTTGAGAAACAATTACAGGATCACAGGATCACAGAATATCAGGGATTGGAAGGGACCTTGAAAGATCATCTAGTCCAATCCCCCTGCCGGAGCAATTGACCAAATACACTTCAGTACAGAGAACTACGTCCTTCAGGTACTGCTTCAACAACACAAAAGCTACTAACCAGTTAGGAGGCAGGCCATAGGTACTTTACTGGTACTGAACAGGAAGAAAATGCAGGTAAAATGTGCCCCAAGTACTTTCCAATGGGTTTATTTTATACTTATTTTTACTCATATGTAACTACATGCACATTATGAAAGTAGATGATAACTCTAAAGCTAAAAGTACTCCTTATCTAATTCCTGACACAGCTCTAATAATGTTAATTGAGTATTAGTATTGCCTCAACCAGTTCCCATTTTGAATACGGGAGATGATGTTTTAAATATGCATTTTTAGATTGTCTAGAGATCTGACCCAACACATATTGACTGTCACTGTTCAGATAAAGTTAATTTCTTCTTACCCCCTATGTTAATGCTTTCAGTTTTACTGCATGAGATATGGTTAGCTGTTCCTTCATAAATTCTGAACAATCTACATCTCTTGTGAAGTACATATGTCAGCGCCTGGCACAGACCTCATGAGAGTGCTCATTTCTGTTTTCCGTGCATGTCATCAAATCTTCCGCTTACATTTTTTTTCCTTTGATATGAAAGAAAGTCAGAAGGGAAAAGGGCTTTGCTGGACCACTCATGGAGTCGTACTTTCCTAGTTGTGTCCTGGTGGAGGTAAATGATCATTCTGCTTTTTGACACAATGAGCAAGCCTGTCAGAATTGTGGCAGGCTTTATATATCTACAGGTTTCAGTTTACCAAAAAAGCTTCCTGTTATTGTCTACAAACCTTGTGCTACAGCTGAAGATACTTGCCAAGAGCAATAGCCTCAGTAATGTTTTTACACCATAGTATTTGGACCAAGTTACAGTTCACTTCCTTCTTTTTAATGCACAGTATCCAGCACCACATGGGCATCCTTCCAAAGTGATCCTGAATTGTTGACTGTGCTTATAAATAAAGCTGTGAGTGAATGAACAGACAAGGCTAGTGCTTCTTCTTTTCAAAATAATTTTGTGGGATTTGATATAATACTTTTTTGTGGTAAAGATGAAGATGTTATTATGGAGCTTTATCCCTAGAGAATTAATAGAATACAATTTATTCAAAATCTAATATGCTGTGAAAAAAAAGCAACCCTCAGACCTTTATTAGCATGTATATTGGTTTCAATTACGTGCAAGAATTAGAGGATTCAGGTTACCTCTAGGTCAGAGATAATGGGCATGATGATTATGCAGGGCTCTTTTCAGGGACTATCGACATGGGGAAGTTAGTGCACAATGAAACTGACAGCAAACTGACAATGCAAACTAGCTATTGCAGGCAGCAGAATAGGTTAGTCTATCTCAAGGATGCTTCAGAGGAGGAGATTAATACAGTTCTGTAATCTTGTGGGCTTCTTAGAGGCTTGCTAATCCACTCTCCTTTTCAAAATCAAAGCCAAACAATTCTTCTGCTGTCTTTGTCTCTACCTCTCTAGGTCAGCCATTTAAACTGGACCCCAAATCTGCTCATAGGAAATTGAAAGTGTCGCATGATAACTTGACAGTGGAACGTGATGAAACATCCTCCAAGAAGAGTCACACACCAGAGCGATTCACCAGCCAAGGGAGCTACGGAGTCGCTGGCAATGTGTTCATTGACAGCGGGCGGCATTACTGGGAAGTGGTTATAAGCGGGAGTACGTGGTATGTATATGCAAATATATGTGAAAATAATCACTAGTTCACACCCAAGCTTGGTGCAGGTCCCAGCATGGTTTCTCTGAGAGAGACCAATAGCCGAAGGGTAGGGAATGATACAAAAGCAGGACAAACACAAATTTTCATATTGTTTGTCCAATCTCCAGTACTTTCAGGCTCTGGAAATACATCTGCCAGATAAAGCATCTTTACATGACTTTTACTCCGTGTCTATGGATGGTTGTTTTTTGAACCCACATACAGTATATTTTAAAATTATAGTGAACTAAAGAGCTCATAAAGTTCCATCTTGTTTATACAACAGAGTAAACTTTGTAAGTGTAATCATGTCTTTACTAAACATGAAAGGTCTTAGCATCTTTTAGTAAGAAAAAAAAGACAACACCGCAACACAGGGACACGAGGACCCAGTTTCACAGGGGTGGAAGTCAGATTAGCTTCTGGGGTGAGCTGTGGAGTAGCAGAGCTGTAGGTCTGTGCCCCAGGGTATGAAGCAAGGGGCAGGAAATGGAGGAGCGCATTCCTCCACTCCTGAATTATCCTCTGTGTCATATAAGGGTGGATTTCAGGGGCTGGTTAGTCATTAGAAGACATGTCATCCTTTGGGATTCAAAGACAACAATCATGATGGAAGTTAATGGAGTGGAAATACCAGTGAGGTCTTCAGGTATGCTCACCGTCTCAAACAAGAAAAATGCTGTTTGTCTGTGCCAACTCTGAAAAATGGAAATGTAGTAATTTATGGTGTATTAATCTCTGTTGGTTGAAAGTCCAACGAATACTGCAGTGTCCCTAGAACGTGAGGAACTTTTAAATTTCTGTTATATATGAGAAACTGGGTATTTACCCTCAGTGTCCATTAATGACAACATTTTCACAATCCTTTTAACCCTGCACATCTTGCCATAAATTATGGTTTGCTGAGCAAATGTCTTCACCTACAATTGCTTCACTTGGCCCAAAACCCAGTCTCAAAAATGCTCATTTGAATTTAAAAACCACACCAACATCTGGCAAAACATATTTGGGAATGGCAAAAATGGGGTTTTTTAATGTGTCCTTTGATGTTTATTCTTGCATTCCTTCTTCTGGGCCATATATTAAAGGAGCAAGGAGAGATCAGATTAGCTGACAGATAGCAATATATTTTAAAATCAATGAATTCTTCTGTATTCATCTGTTTGGAAGTGGAAATTTGAGGCCTGGTGATTTAAACTGGGAGTTGCTGAGTACTCAACAATTTTCCTTTTGAATACCAACAAATTATCATAGCAGCAAAACTACAAAACATGAGAGGAACAATAAAGCTTCCCTGACCTCTCAGACCCAAATGTGAGATGGAGAAAAACATTAATTAAGCCTGTGCAGATATTGCCGTGAAATGTCACTTAATTAGAACTTTACCAGCAGAAGTAAGAGGCTGGGGCATTCCAGTGAGTCCACTGGGCTAACGTTTGACTTCATTGAGAAACAAAGGTGGCAGGAAGCATTTGTTTCCTTGAGTTATTTTTTTGTTTTGCAGGTATGCCATTGGCATTTCTTACAAATCGGCACCGAAGCATGAGTGGATCGGGAAGAATTCTGCCTCCTGGGTGCTTTGCCGCTGCAATAACACGTGGGTGGTGCGGCACAACAGCAAAGAAATCCCCATCGAGCCCGCGCCTCACCTCCGGCGGGTGGGGATTTTGCTGGACTATGACAACGGTTCCCTTGCTTTTTACGATGCTTTGAACTCCCTACACCTTTACACTTTTGACATTACATTTGGGCAGCCAGTGTGCCCCACATTCACTGTGTGGAATAAGTGTTTGACCATTATAACTGGCTTGCCCATCCCTGACCACCTAGACTCCTCTGAGCAGCTCGCATGACTGCTAAATGCCAAAAGGTAGGACGACGCATTTTACCAGGGTGGCCAGGCGGCTGCCCATAGGAGCTTGTCCCGAGCTGGTGGACCATGAGCATCCTGGCTGTCACTGCTGAATCCAGCCAGCACTGAAAAAGGGAGAATTTCTCTTTACCATGTACTTTGTACGGAAGGACAAGAAGTGGCTTTAATAATACCTTAAAACTTTCTTTTGCAGTGGGTTTTATTTGGTTGGTTTTGTATTTAGCCTCTTACAGGAAGATTTATAAATTATTTATAAAAAAAAAACCAAACAAAAAAAAAAAGAGAGGGAAGGGAAAACATTGTTTGGACACCTGGAAAAGGACTTATTTGTTTTGCACATTGATGGTCCCATTGATTAAATTTTCATCAGCCCTTTACATCATTTTATTTTACAGTGGATATAAGCAAGAAATTGGAAGAATGAAAACTGTGCAGTGGACAAGCCAGTATACAGCAGATTTTATTCATGCCAATATTAGCACTCTCATTATCGGTCTTGTTGAGTGCAAGATCTCCTAATTTCCATTTTGCACATAGGAGTGTGCAGACCAAAAATAACAAAAATAAACAAGTAAGGATGTGGAGCTAGCCAACAGAGCAAAAGAAGAAATTTTAATTTACTTCTGTTCACAGGACAGTGCTCTCTCTGTTCATAAAAAACATGTGGAATATCTCCTAGAAATGTGCGTGGAAAAATCATCTAGAGATTTATTTTACTGATGGCAACATTCCCATCTACCAGTGCTTCGCATTCGTCATTGGGAAACTTTGTAGAATCACTGAGGATGTGAAAGACTGATACCATCTCTGAAAATCAGCAACACTGGAGAAGAGCAGCCAATCCAAGGTCTGACTGTAGACTAATTTGATAAAGCACGGCATCGTTTAAAGATTGATTGTAATAGAAGATGTCACAGTTCTGATGGTAGGCATGTGAATGCTTATTGCTGATTTTACAAGGTTCAACATAGCAAGCCCAGCCAACAACTCGGAAGTGAGACATGTGCCACTTTACCATGCATTTTAAATCAAATACAAATGTTTCTTTGTCATAAACTATGTAGTCTCTATAACAAAGCAAGGAAATCTGTTCTCCATGTGCTGTACAGGGAAACACTGCAGCCGGGGTTTGCTTATAGTTATCGTTGTCCTGGGTTGTTTGGGAAAGCACAGTTCTCTTTGTGAATAAGGAGTAAATAACAAGGTTTTGGCATCAGTAGGAATCTGCACAGGCAGGCCCTATATTCACCCCGGTGTTGGTGGGTGATCTTCAATGAATGCAACAGAGTTTGTACCTATTTTATCTTGAAGTTGGATCAGGTGCATTTTTTCTGTTTTCCTTCTACAGAATAGAAGCCCTTTGTAATTACTACAAAGCTTATGTATAAATGATCATTTTGGAAGATGCTTGAGGCATATGACAACTTTAAAAGAATGGTTTTCCTACACTGTTTCGTTGTTACTATGCAAGTGGTGAAAATCTGCCTATGTAGAAAAAGGATAAATGGATTATCAGCTTTAAGAAAAGATTTGCTTAGTAATTTATAACCATGCTTTAGGTGTCTTTTGAAAAGGATGCCTTAATGCACTTTGTTCACTCGTGGATCCAAAACAGAACATGGTCCCAAGCTCAGCTTCAGATTTTTAGAATACTGATTTTCCTGGTACAAAGCTGTACTACAGTTTGCCTTATGACGATGTAGAAAACTTAGGAGCAAGGTGAGGAGTACATACATACCTATTTGGTTTTTTTCCTTTTTTTAATAGAAAATAAATGCCTACCCATGTTCCTTTTATTTCCCTTTACACATCATGCCAGTTGCTGAATGAAATGCAGAAAAGTCTGGCAGTATGTTGCTGATATGGCTTTCAGCTGGGGCAGATCCCATGGTTCACAGGTAGGAGCCACTTGTCTTTCCAGAGTTGACATAAGTAAGAGAAAACGTGTACATATAGTGAACTGCAGTGTTTATCATAGTGTCTTTAATAATCAAGAAATGTATGCCCTCAAAAATGAGAAAGTCAATTTCCCAAACATTACATTTTGTGATTGAGCAAAATGTTACCAACACAGTCTGATATATGCTGTCCAGATGACCTGGCCTGAGATGTTTGGGAGGTAGCTGGAATGGCATGAAAATCATTATAAGGAGTTGATGGAAATGACTGATGCAGAGTAGTGATAAAAACACACAGGAGGAAAGAAGTTTTGATGTAGGATTATTGCCAAGTTTCTGCCTAAAAGGAAAGGGTGTATTACCAAAGTACATGTAGCAAGGCTGTGGATCTTCTCTTTTGCTGGAAATATTAAATCTGGAAGCTGATTTCAGTGGTGGACAAACCGAAAACACTGTTCAGTGTTTGGCTGTACAATACGGGCAGAGATTGAGCTGGATGGAAGTAATACCATAAATTTGGAAAGATGCCAAATGATCTCACATTTTTTCATTGTAAAGATAGACTGTGAGTCTAAAGACAGATCATAGGTTTAGCCAATGGAAAAATAATGGTCTGTTATCTACAGGCCTCTCTGTATCCTTTCTGTTTTAACACAGAATACTTCATTTGAAGCTAAGCCACATTTCTTCAGTGGGATGTTAATTCACTCAATAGTCTTTGTGCATATATGTTTGTGTATATATGTACACATATGTATGGGTGTACACACACACACACCAGTATATGCACAAATATAGTGTGTAATTTGTGTATTTGCACACATACATATATACACACACAGACAGTAAATAGTCAGGTGTCCCTTTTTGCTTGTTTCTTGAACAATTTCATATTCTGTATGACTACGAGGAAACAAGTTTGCTATGAATGGTATTCTTCTGGACATTTTTTAATGAACAAAATCTGTTTATTTTACAATACTTGATTCAATGACTGATTAATCAATAAAAACATCCATTCAAAAATGTAGCTTCTGTGGTCTGTGGCATTTTGCATGGTCCATAGTAATCAATTTAAGTCTGTGGGAACAGTAATCCTCGTGTAAAAATAAAACATGGTACTTTAATGTAGTGTGCAGTCTTAGATGAGGGGGTTTCCCTGATTTTTGAAAATGTTGTGACTAGGAATGAGGTAGCATTGTATAATGCCATGTTTAACAAAGGCAGATTTTTGAGGAATAGTCTGCTGAGATGCAAGCAATGGATGTAGTAGATAAAGCCTGTGTTGGTATAATGATTGTTTCAAAGGTATATTTAAAATCCAAGCCGGGATTCAGCAGAATTAGAGTAAAATGTAGCACCATTTCTTTAGAAGACAGTAGCATCAGATCAGAGTAGTCAAAGCTTGAGGTAGTGGGTCAGTGAGGGACATTTTTCTCTTTGAGGCCAGATAAGATTTACCATGTGTTAGGCTCTCATGTTAATTCACATCTAATGAGGAAAAAATCATTCGGGAATGGGCTGTCTGCCATAAAATATTTAGCAGATCATCTCCAGCTGACAGTGGTTTCCCATTTTTGAGTTTCGGAGAGCACCAAAGTTGCTACGCTTTCTACCATGAATTTATTATTTGTCTGCTTTTGGGTATCCCATTTCTCAATTGCTCAACAAAGAGACCTACACTGAGCAGTGGGGCCCAAGGATAGAAAGTATAAAAATTCCTCAGGTGTGGGTACACTGTGAAAAGCTGAAAATATGCAAGCACAGGTGAAAACACATGCACGTTCTTCATTATATTAGCAATAGTAGGTCCCTAAACAGCAGTGTGCATCATCACTTTTAATCATGCATCTTAATTGCAAAGAATATATTCTTTCCATGTTAGAAAATGCAACAGGACACTATTGACAGCACAAATTCAAGTGTCAGCTCTTTAACCAGTTCCTTTTGAGATGGTCAGCATTTATAGCACCATGAAGAACTATTGGCTGTGGGAGATATCATTAAATTATTATTTGACATCAAACACAGTATAAGTATTTCTTTCTTAATTGTTCTGATAAAACAGACTTCTAGTGGTTCTCATATTCTGCTTTCAGTTACAGCAGCACGAAGTCCAGTTTGTGTTGGACCCACACAGACAGTACTCACTGAGCCACCTCAGTAACTGGCCAGAGCACACTTGGCCTGAAGGTCATTGGTGGGGCAGTTTTGGGAAGCCAGTGATAAACAAAAAACACACATAGGTTGCTTATGTAGTGATGGTCTTACTGTAAATTTCTTGTAATGCCATCTCTAATGTCTTTTCACATACTGATCTTTCCAGTAGTGGAAGTGTGTATCCAGGTATTGGAATGTAAAATATAGTATATTCCTGTGTTATTAGGTTGGTTGCCCACTTAGAAATTATCATGGGCAGCATAGTGTTCTGAATTTCAGCCTTAATCTTTGTCTTGTCCACATGGAGAAAAGCCCTGGTCCCCCAAGTGCTGATGGTGGGTGTTCTAGAGTACACTGAGCTATTTGTTTTTATTGCACTTTCCTGAAGTGAAATAAATTCTCTTTACATTTTAACCTTTGGTTTATTTAGTTGATTTTCATATAAAAAAATTAAGAGACTAAAGAGCAATGATGTTAACAATGCTTCAGTGCAGGTGAGACTCTTAGTTTGGACCATGAGGCTTAAGGTATCTGTGTACATAAATCTTTGTGCCAGGATAGACTGATTTGTCATTCATGGGGGAGCTGAGCAGTACAGGCACAAGTACTTCCTTGTGAGGTAGGCTTTTGCATGAACTCGTTGTTGGAGTGGAATATTCTGTTTCTTTATTTATTATTTTTAATTGGTTTTCTGATTTAAGTGCAGACTGCATTAGTAAGACTGGAAGATAATCTTTCGCCATGGTACTTATTTAGACAAACCCTAGAGTGTCACATGCCTCTGAACCCATCAACTGCAACCATAACCTTTGCAACATCGTGTCCAATGTGTGGAATAAAGTGAAGCCATTGACCAAGTATTTAACTTTCCAGGTGGGTTTCATCTTGCTTTGAGTAAGGAACTCTAACACAAATGTTTATATCAGTTCATGTTGAGAGGCTCATATATTTCACAAAGATGATGCAGGAAAGATACAGGCTTGAACACCATCAGTGTTGGGGCAGTTCTGGTTTAGGAGCATGACAATGTATTAGGAAAACATGAAGTCTATGTTTTTCAGTCTTACTCTCTTTCAGTGTGATCATCAGTGTCACTGTTACTGCTGCCTGAGAGAGGGACAGAGGTAGCAGAAGAGGGAGTTCAGGAGCAGTGCTGAGAGAGATCATTTGGAGTGATAGGACAGCTGGAAACCTGCCACTGCTACCTGCCCTGGTGCTGGTGCTGCAGCACTGCAGCGCAAGTCTGCACCTATTCTTCATTTTGTTATGGCTCAGCCCCCATCCACATTCCCAAATGACAGGGAAAAAATATTGCAATTATATGTTTGAAATCTTAACCTGAATAAAAGCAACAGGGCAGGGATGGCAGCCCCGGGCCTTGATCCTCCTGTATTCATCCAGATTTTTACATCTGTTGACTTCAAAGGAGATAGTCCTGATTTGCATAGAGGTAGGTAAAAGCCCATGAATCTTCAGTTTCCAAAGGGTCAAACCTGAGGGGAGCAGGAGCCCCTGTGCGAACAGCTCAACATTCCTATTAAATCATGTCTTTGGAGAAAGCACATTAGCTGCTAGAAAAACTGCAGTTTCTCATGAACTGTTTCCCAAGGCCAACACAGGTGTGTTTTAAAATGTATGGTTCTTTTAAAATGTATGGTTCAATAACATTCTTCTTGGGTGAATTGTTCAGGCAATGCTTTGCTGTTTCCTCCAAGCAGGGTGGGAACAATTCTCTTAGCAGGTGCTGTGTTACTTTTGTAAAAATCATGAGAACAGCAGATACATAAGTTATGATAGAATGCTGCAACATAAGACTATTGTTCTTGGACTCCCATTTAAAAATGGATAACTAAAGAAGTTTAGAAGTCTACTTCCTCTGACTGTTTGTCCTTATTTATATCATTATTTGGCTGCATGAAGATGTTTCCCCTCAAGGACTCTCACCTCATTTCTTTTTCATACACACAATTAGTAATTAGGAGTATTCCTGAAAATCCATGAATTGATAGAATAGCTTCTAAGCAAGTCTTTGAAAGACAGCGATTGGAGGCTTTGTGATTTGCATAATGTTAGTGATTGAACAGGGAAAAAAAGCTATAGCTATTTAGATCACTGCAGGCTTTAAAAAATTACAGTCAACTGCCTCAGAAGAGGATGGGAAAGTTTTCATGAGCAACTTTTTATTTCTCCCTCATTTTGATACTATATGAAGAACAAACTATTCCACTTGAAAATATTTCTCCATTATCCTTCCATTTCTTCACCTTTCTTTTCTGCTTTCAGTCTCATTTTCAAATTTTAAATATTGGAGTAGCAAGAAGTGTGTGTTTTAAAAAGTTGGATTTATTTTTTATTTCCTTGAAAATTACCTTTTTCTGGAGGCTCACAGAAAATGTAATGAGAAGTCAAAATACTAATGCAATATGGCAGCTTGAAAGCTGATAATATTTTGTGCAGCAGAAGTTGAAGAAGGAATGCAGATAAGCCTGTCACTCTTCTACAATTACTGAATTATTTGGTTTCATTATTCTGAGCTTAATAGCTTTGCTCTCTAATTAAAAGAATGTTATGAAACCCGATTAAGGAGCACAAGTAGAGTAATAGTAGATTATTTTAAGATAACCCTAGAATAAAAGTTCCCTTTAATAGCAAAATTCAACCACATAAAAGTTAGGTCATTTGCTTTGTTTAGGTTTTTTTAATTTTTAAATACTGTGTGTCCTCTCTAGCACTAGTTCCCAGCCTAGAAGTATATGTCTCTTTTGGCAAGCATAGGGTCTACTTCCTTATGGAATTGGGAAAAAGTCCTCCGTATGGCAGGTGTGAGGGGAGGGGGCAATTTGATCTATGTTTCTGTCATCTTGTCTATGTGATGGCCAAAAAAGGATGCAATAGGTTCATCCAGATTTGGGAAGGGGAGGAGGGGGAGGAAGATGTGGAAAGCCCCTCCGGTGAATCATGACTGATGATTACAGCCAATGGTAAACCCAATGCAGAAACAGAAATTAGCAAATAGAGATTTGTTCCTTATACAACAAGTAAAATACCCTTCTAATTTCCTCAGGTGACTACGACATATCTCTCAGTCTGTCCGTCAGGTTACATCCACATGATCTTTGATTATCTGTTGAAGTTGGAGTTGAAAATGTTTGTTTTGGGGTTTTTTAGCCATTTTTTGCCAAACTACCTTGAAAGGAAGCATTGCTGATATAATGTCAGTAGCTCACAGCAGAGGGTAGAGGTGAGGAACAATGCAGAGCCTGGAGAATAAATACAGGTGCAGATTGAGTTCAGAACAGCATAATACTGCTCATAAACACAGTTTCTATTAATCCTAATAGAAATTGTGTGGGTGAATTGAATTCAACCTTGGCATGTGCATGAATAATAGTCAGTTCAAAGTAGCACAGGGGTGAAACAATTGAAAAGCAAGACTCTATACTGTTAAATTAACAGTTGATACAGTTTCTCTTCTCACAGTTGGCTCATCATTGCATTCCTACATTGTATATATTTATCCAAACAGAAGATATTATTAAAAAAATTACCTGAGTTATACCATAAATTCTTCAAAATGCAAGACCAATTCAGGAAATGAGAATAAAATTTTGAATGATACATACAGAAAGAACAACAGGGAAAAAAAATTGTTTATTCACAATCAATAATTCAAGCAACTGTACCCAAACCATCTTTTCTTATTAGAATCCTGATGCTGCCTTCCTGCATCTCTCCATAGAGAAGATGAAACAGGAACGCTTTGTCTTTCTGTTCTTATGAAGTCAGTGCTTCGTATTAGCATTACTTGGAAATGTCTTGGGACGAATAAATTTAGTAGGAACAAGTACAGAGTTCTCACCAGTCTTGGAGCCTGAATAAGCCATTAGCCAGTTTCAAGGCTGAATTACCATCAAGTTATGAATGCTTTCATGTATTTTTAACTGTGCAAGAAGAAACTTGAAGCATTTAAAAAGAAGTGACCATTTTTTGGTAGATGTGGGAATAGATGTCATTTTTTCCAGCTGCAAAGCTGGAGTCTGGTACAGGGACAGAAAAATATTTTTATGGATTTGGTACAAAGCACCTGCACTTGTGCTGATTCTCATGCACACAGAAGTACTGTAGCCCTAGGTCCTGACAATGTTTTGTGTGTCTGTGGAATTCAAAAGCCCTGAAAATCAGGCTGAGCAGTTCATTGGTGTGTGGGGTTACAACTTTCCCTAAAAATGTTTCTTCTGGCCCAATTTTACTGCTTCCCCAAAAGTAAAAGGAGGTACAAGCCAGCTCCTAAAGTCTTCACCTCTAATGTTTCCCTGGCTTTTCTCACAGTAGGAACAGTGAGGCCACAGGTTGGCCCTTGCATCCACGTCTTGTATGGCAACAGAATTATGCTATGAAGCTTAAGCAGGCTCCTCTGACTAATGAATTGACACCACAGAAAGAGAGGTTAAACCAGCTCCACCAGCAAGGTTTAGACTCCAGCATCTTCCCAGCTTCTGCTATAGTCAGGAAATGCAAGGGAAATGCAGATTGACATGTCCAAAAGTCTCAAGGACAACATTTCAAGTGGCATTCATCCTCATAGGAAGGTCTGTGTAAGAAGGCTGTAATGTATTTTCCCATGTTTCCATGACGGCATAGAAAGCCACCTCCTTATGCTCCATGTTTGGTAGTGCTATAGTTTCTATAGAAGAGTGTAAAAGCATTGTCCCATATTTTTCCCCCACTCTCCTAGAAGCTTGACCTGTGGGAAGAAAACATTTGTCAAATTCCACTCCGTGAAGGCTCATACCACTGGTCTTCATGGTCAAAACAAAGAAAATGCAAAAAGATGAAACCAAACCTGTGTGTGCAAAATTGTTATTTGTCACAACTGTTTCATCTATGACATATTTTTAATCAGATATTCTAATAGTAACAAAAATAAAGTGGAAGATTTATCATTACAGGAACTCTGATAAAGAAAGACAGAAATTGAAGACAGAAATAAAGTAACTCAGGAATGGATCTGGGAAGGTAAAACCAGAAAGGGTTCCTACCATGGTGCATTGAGTGTGGTAGAGGCTCATCTGGAAGCCTGCAGTAATTCTGATTTACCATAGTCAGGAAAGGTGTTATTCAGTAACACAGGAACACAGAAGTGAAGACAGGATCATCAGAAATTAAAGTCAAGCAAGAGCTGTAGGTTAGAAGGGATGTGTATGTCGTTTGGTTAGTCCAGCAATTGATGGCTGAAGGCAGAAAAGGTGGTTGTGTCTGTAAACATGTGATTAGGGGTAGCACCAGGAAAGGAGAATAACAGTTTTAAATAAAAGTCAATATTGGGCTTGAGAATAAATGCAGTCAACCAGTTTATGGCCAGTTAAGTCAACAGATATTGAGAAGGTTACTTCACAGGACAGCAAGAGGGAAAAATAGAACCTAGCTGTTTCTAAGACAAAGCTTTGTGGTTGAGATTAATCTCCCTTCAATCCAAATACCTAAGCATTTGTTGACTAGGCCTAAAGAATATTGTCTAGGCATCTTCTATAATGAATGGGAAGCAAATAGTATCTTCAGGGGTCGATTCATCCCAGTTATTCTAGCAACATGACCTGGAACAATAAGAATCCCATTCCATGACTGATATTTCACCATTGGTCATATGAGAAGTCACAGGCAGATAAGATGTATTTGATGCCTACCATTTAGATAGCTAAAGACAGATCAAGCGACTCTCATTCTATATATTTAGTAAATGGGATATTGACATTTTTATAGCCGTATTATAGAGCAGATTCATTTATTTGGGTAGAATATGGAAATTTGCAGACAGCTTCTCTCTTGAAATCCTTGCTGTGATGAAGCAAGCAGGCAATTTCTAATTAGCCACAGTGAAGCCCAGATTTTGCCTCTTAAATACGGACAAGGTAAAGCATTATAGGTCAAAGTCATATTAAATGTAGGCATCACACCTAACCAAAGACTGTTATAGCCACTGAGTCTGTTTTTTTTCAAAGCAAGTAATTATTAAAATGGCCATCCAGGCAAAGTCAGTGAATGAAAATGCATCTGTTTGACAGTACCACAAGCCATCTTGGAGATTATATGTGCTTGTATTCGTTCCTTGATCAAGTGCACAAGTATTTGAGACTCCAAACCACACAGGATATCCAATGCTGAAAAAATGCTATCTATTAATAGTTAGCGTTGTTCTGTCAATATTCTTAAAGTATGTTTAAATAGATGTCACAATGAGATCTCCTCTGGCATTTCCTGAATTTAACATGTAACTATAAGATTGCAGCAAAGGTAGAATAGGAAGATGGCTGCATCATTCATTCTTCACAATAGTAAGCTTATGTAGGTTTGATAGACTGAGTACAAGTATTAAATTCACAGTGCCTTTGCTATACTGGTTTTGTTTATGGAATCAAGAGCTCCTCAGCATAATTCTTTTCTCATGGAAAAGTAGCCAACTATTCTAAGTTAAAAGAAATAACTAAGAGATAGCTGAGAAGGGCTGGCTCTTTACTGTGTAAGTCAGATGCTGAGGTCAAAAGTACTTTTACTATGTAATTTATTTGCATCTTCTGAAAAGGAAATAGGGCCAGTTCTCTGAAGGATAACTGAGATTCTTTTTGATATTCATGACAGATTGTCTTGGGTGGCTACCATCCAGGAAATCTTAATGGGGAGAGAAAAATATTCTGTGGATGGATGTAAATATCCCTTTTTCAGGGTTTTATCTTAGAGTCACCTCTTTACACTGTATAGGTTACTTTCAGAGGTTTCTTTTTATCTATTTCTAAATAGTATGAGTATTTATCTAATGATGCTGTGATGAGGTATGATTCATTCTTCAGGCTAATAGAGTGTACAGTTGAAAAAACCCTTCACATACAAAGTGTTGTTAACTGCTTGTTCTTGTAAAAGGGAAGGAAATGACTCAGGCTGGAGAAATGTTATTATGAAGATTGTTGATGCTCTTCAGCCTGATAGAAAAAGAACTGCTCAAATAAAAGGTGAGAGTTTCTTCAGGAAGCACTTTCTGATGGGAAAAGGATTAGTGCCCCAGGAAGGATAACTAAGGAATACTGACAGAAAATCACTGACACTAAGAAAATATTTTGGAAAAGGCTTGGCAAAGAGGTATTTAATGTGATTCAGTCACAGTGAAAAGTGGAATATGGACGGGATTGAGATAGTTTGGTGTGCTTTGGAGGGACCAATCTAAGGATTTCTATTTGCAAAGACTATGGGAATAGTTTGTGAAACTGCACCCTGCTTAGTCGAAAGAAGCAGCAGAAAATAAAGGAACCAGAATACAACTGAAGCAAGAAGGAACATTTTATTTTCCTTTCCTACTCATTAAAAAGAAAAATAAGCTTGAAATATCCAACAGCAGGAAATAACACAGCATAAAAAAAATTTGTAAAATTACAGTCTTTCTCCTTAGCTTTGTGATTTGTAACATCAATGATTATTGAAATGGAGACAGCTTTTTCAACTGTAACGTATTTTCATTGGTTGTGGCAACTTGCTTCACTGCTTTTGTTGATATTCACTATTTGAACCAAATGTTCCTTCATTTCTGCCACTAAAACTCAGCCTACAATCCTGATTCATGTGAAAGCAAGGCCTTACCTCTTTAGGTATTTCCCAATCCATACAAGTGTAGAGTTAATCCTATCTCCTTATAAACCCTGGACCCTTCCAATAGCGCAGTGAAAACATGTAGCCATTTTTTTTTCCGGCTCTAGTTGACCCTACCAAGGTTTTTTTGGTAAATAATGTAACTAGGTGGGTACAGTCTCCCTGTGAGGCCTCTAGGTTTGGGACCTTGGTGGCCTAATGTGACAGAAGTAGGGCAGGTTTGTCTTTTACACAGAAGCAGGCACTGATTAAGTGGTTAAAAGTAATGACAGATGGTTTTGTGATGAATTGCTGGAATGGAATGTGTCTGAGGGGTGGTGAGGATGTTTGATATTGAATGACGAGGAAGTTTTGCCAAGGCATTGGTGAGATCTCACTATTGAGATTGTTAATGAAATGTAACTACAATCACTGTAATCCAAAAGGATTTTGACAAAATTTTTGCAAGGTTGTTGTGCTCCGAATGGTGTTAAAATATGGAATTTATGTAAATGTAAATGAACTGATGTTTGGTTATTGGAATAAAATACTGCAGATGTATTGTGGGATATATATAAATGAATGTGTAATCTAGATTATCTGAGTTATAAAAGATGGTGCTTTAGCCATCTGTTGGTGATTTTCCTTTACCAGGCTAAGGAAATTGCGGATATGAAAAGAAATAACAATTAGCAAGTTTTGGATTGCATGAATGTGTCTTGATTTTTGTAATAAAGAATGTTAACTCTACCTCTTAATTTCTGCTAAAGTAAACCTGTGACTTTCAGTAATGATTTTGGTTTGGGCAAAATCTAATTTAACAAAAGTAAAAGTGGTAGTTAAACCTTATCTAATCTCAATTTAAGATAATGGCCAACAGACTAGTAATTTGTTCATGAATCTCTGTCTCTCTAAAAATTCCCATTGAAGGGAAATTACAGGACATATGCAGCTGGAGGCACCTTTCCAGAAATTTGTCTCCGTGTTTTCCTTGCGGAAAACAGTGAAAACTGTAGGGAGGAAAAACATCAGGTCAACACATGGGTGGATTTGTTTGACTTTTGATGACCAAGGAGAGCAGCCTTCATGGCAACGGGAAGGAAAGGGCTCCCAGCCTCACACCCTCATATTAGATCAATGTGTCTCCCTGAAACCAAGCCACTCTTCCATACTCGTGGAAATTTTCTCCTCCCCATATTTTCATTGAAACTGAAATGGTTCTGGATCAAGATTATTTTGCGGTGTAGAACTATTGAAGTCAAAGGTAATAGCAAAACTAAGTTTGAGAGGTGCACAGGTAAGAGAGAGAACAAAGAGGTGTTTCACTGGGATTAATGAGCTGGGGGCAAGATGAGTAAGATGAAGTTCAGAGGACTTTTTTTCTTTCTCTCTGAATCAACATAGTTTTGGGATTATCTATGAGTCACAAATTCCAACCAGTAGTATTAAAAAATATTTAATTTCACTTTTGGCTGAAAGACAGTTTTCCATCACATTCCAGCAGCCTTGCCTCAGAGATGCCCTATCTAAACTTGCTCAAAACTGCTCATCGAGCTCATGCTAGAAGAATTGTACCTTTTATTACTGAATAATCAGTCACCTTTTATTACTGAAAAAAAAAAATATAAAGTACATGAGCCAACTACAATGCAAGATTTATAAGCTCTATACTTCTCTCCTGGCAGAAACATGACATGATACATACTAAATCATTCCTTGAATTACCATGCTTGATAATCACTTAAGTAAAGGGAAACTTGTTGAATTCAGTTTGCCTGAGGCCATCACAGTCCTGCACTAGTGTCCCATCAGTTCTCCCAAGCAGGGCTGGGGCAGGCCCAAGTGCTGAGAATGTTGAATATAACATCCCTGCTATCTCAGAGTTTCTGTTGACCCTATTATGGTGTTGTGGCACATCAACACCAATAAAGAGGTTTAACTGGAGCACACATGGACCTACTGAATTAATTTAACTGACAGTAATTCTGACACCAAGAGCCATAAGTGTCTAAATACGGCAGATAGGCAATGTTTCACTTGCTGTGATTGAAGACCGATACCACTTTCCCTATGTTTTTTTCTCTTATTTTAGGTTTAAAGTCCCTAGTTGATTCAGTCTTTCCCCATAAATCATGTTTTTTGAGATTTGTCATCATTTTTATTGCTTCCTTGTGGATTCTTTTCAATTGATCTACATTGCTTTTACAACAAAGGCAGTGCCCAAAACTGGATACAATATTCAGTGCAAGCCTTTAGCAGCTGTTTGGAACAGGAGTCATTTTTCAAGTCTTCAGACCCCAATACAGTGCTTGCCACCCTCATGACAACATACCTGTCACAGTGACTGCAATCCCTGTGGACTCTTTGGGAGAGCTACCTCCAGTCTGTCTTCACCTTGTCAGGAGCATGTCTCGTTTTAATCCATCTTGTCAGGACCAAGTTTATTTTCAGTCCTGTGCTACAATGAATTTACAGCCTGGCTTTGTGTTAGCTGCAAATATAATATAGATATACTCTGTTCTTCGGGGTGTCTGGGAGCTAACCAAGAAGTGTTCAGCCTGAGACAAACCCTCCCTTCCTCTGATGGGAAAACCCACCAGTGCCACTATTGTGACAGTGAACTTAATGACAGCTCTTAATGTGCAGAGTTTTTCTAATGACTCTTACACCTACTTGTGATAGTTTCAGTCTGATAACATTTCCTTTGTTTGTTTCTAAGATTGTCACAGGAGACAGTGCCAGAAGCTTCACTGAGTACTAACTACATGACAAGTACTGCCTCTTGTCTCTTCCCAGGTCTGGTTACCTTATTGTAGAAGGAAATAAGATTTGTCGGATATATTTGTTCTTGACAAATGCATGCTAACTTCTACTCATTTTGAAGCTATTTTCTAGGTGCTTACCAATTTATTTTATAAGAGGAGACACATAAAGAGCTGACAATGATGACTGTTATTCTAACAAAAAATTACTTGATTCTTTTTCCAAAATCTACTAAATGCCTTCTCCAGCTTTGTATGCAGAATGAAACACACCCCAAAAAATAATTTCAGAGCAGATGAAAGTGGAAACAGATATTCTATGAGATGGTTGTTTCAAACCTAAGACACTTACATGTCACCACTGCTGTCACTAGGCATAGGCATCAAGTGTCACTCGAGAAAACCCAGAGTGTGGGAGCTATCTATGGGGGCTAGCAGATGTGCTACAGGATCTATATGAGACGTGGCTTCTCCAGAGCAGCAGGTAAAGTAGTCTAGACATGTAAAATGGCCCATAGTTAACAACTGTGTCATTCCTTGGTTGACCCAAATTAATTGACCTTAATTTTGTCATTTTAATCTCTAATGGGATCTCTGTGCATTCAGTTTTATGTTACTGCTGAACTTCGATGTACAGTTTTTGGTAGGTTCTCTTAGGCATATCATCTTGAGGCTCAGGGTAAAAGGAAAAAAAAAAGAAAAAGCAACCTTTTTTTTTTTTTTGTATTTCCTGTCCTTTTCAGTCACAGTTATTTTTATGTATAATGGGAAGGAGGAGGAGGAGAATCTTTTCTCTTTGCTATGTCCTCCTCAAAGCACACTTATCAGTAGCTCTATTTAACTGTCTTTGTGCTGGTAATTACAGTGAGCTAGAAACCACTCCCAGCACTGCTACTTGCATTAGAATTACTTATGTTCTCTCAAGTTTTGAAAAAAGTCAGGAAGCAAAGAAAGGGGATTCATATACTGGTCTAAGTTTAGAAAAGCCCTTAGTAGATACAATAAATCACTAGCTTAATCTAAGAAGAGAAGAGAACATAAGAAAAAAAAATCTCATACCGCTGGGAATCAGGATAGCACTGTAATGCAAATGGAGAATCTTAGGATCAGAAAAGAATATGTATAAGGAAAAGAGTCAGTTTAAGTTATTTTTACTTGCAGAGAATAAGCCAACAGACACCCTTTATCACTCCTTCGTCTATGCTGTGTTATTAGTTGATTAAAGGCTAGATCTCTCTACTCCCAGAAGGTTGCTTACTGCAATGGCTGGATATGCACAGAGGTTTGCTGCTGCCTCCATGCTGCTCTCCTCACATGTTGCAGAGGAGTAGGTGGATTTACATCGACTGGGGGACCAGGCTTTCTGCTGGAGAAAAGCAAATTTTCCTTTTTGCACCCCTAATGGTGATCACATATGAGCTCAGGATGCAGTTGCCAGACCCCTGTCTGTCTGGCAATCCAGTCTGCTTACAGCCTGGAGAACGCCAAGGGGGAGACTCATCTTCCGCAGTAGTGCCCTTGGCTCTGCTGTGGTACGGCTACCGGGGTGTCAGTCCCATCCTGACCTGACCAGAGTGCACCAAAGTGCTGACCTCTGTGCACTCTGACAGCCCTCACAGTTTGGGGCTTGCCTCCCACGTGCCGTACGCATGTGGGGATCAAAATTAGTGATGGCAGCATGTTGCCCTCAACATTAGCAGACCATCTCTATGGTAAGAACCTCTTTTAAGTCTGTCCACGTTGACAAATGCCTAGCTTTTAAGCTGGCTATATACAAGCCAGTTGTGGGCTGGAAACTGTAGAGTTATGTAGTTAATATTGTACTTTCCCAAGTTAGCATATAAGGTTAGGAGGCAAAGTGGAGTGAATTGATTTGCTACGACATAACTTTCATGCCAGCAGAACCATATACTTTCCAACTGAGGCAGGCTTACAAATGCCATTCCCAGAATGTGGGTCTTGTCGATCCATGTGTTTAGCCATCCTTTGACCAATTAACATCTCATCCATTTACATAAGTGAAATACAAGTAGATTCTTCATAAAATGGATTTGAAACAAAAATATTTTTAAGTCTCCTGGCAATAAGATTTAACAACTTTTTTCCAAATATTATTTTTTTTAAAGCCACGAATTTGTAACCTTACATTTTTCCAGAGTTATATCAATTAATTTAATCCAACTTCAAATCTGTTTTGGAGATGTCTTTTTTACTCCTTAAAAAAAAAAAAAAAAAAAAAAGAAAAGAAAAGAAAAAGAAAAAGAAAAAAAGAAAAGTGCATTCAAAAAATTTAAAAATATTAAATGTTTGTTTCAGGATCAATTTTAATTTAATATTAAAAAGTGAAAAAGCATGTAAATGTTGTGGTTCCTAATCAATGAACACTTATGACATTGCAAGAAATCTTAAAGATGTTCCAGTTACTACTCACTATTTTCTTTGTGAATCTGTTTAAATAATAGAAGGCTTCTCTTCTTTTTCCTCCAGGCCAGGTGCTGCCAGCCTTTCTGAGGTTAGCACTCAGTATCTTGTGAAGTGCTCTGTAGCAACTGTAGCAAGCCTTAACTTCATCTCCCAAAGGAAGAGTCGGAGTAGGATGAGTTATGCTTAGTTGGAGGAGAAAGTGATCGCAAGACCTTGATGAAGGTCTTAAGCCATCTGAGGACTAGTTTTGGCCCAGTCTATATGTAAATCAGAGCATAGATTCAGTAAATAATTGTGTATATATTCACGCTATATTACCTAACTTTAATATTCTGCCTAAATAAATAAATGTTTTCTGAAGATAGGTATGTAGATAGCTGGATTACTAATTTTAGGTCTAGAGAAGAAGACTGGCTCTTTCTCTCTTTTCCATGGTGGGAGGCCTTGTCTGGGCTGGGGGCTTACCCCTTGCACACATGCCTGCTCTGAGTGTGGCAACGAGAGGGAGCAGGAATGAGACCTTTGGAGAACACTAGGAACTGCTTGTGAACATGTCAGGGCAACCTGCAGGCTGGCTCGGGGGACCAGGAGAAAGCTGCCAGCCAGGGACATGTCATGCCATGGGGTGATAGGGTGCTGCCTACAAAGCTGGGACCCTTGGAGCATATCAGCATGGCTGTAACAGGGCACTTATCAACTTATCCTTCAGTTTGTGCAAAGACTTGAAGAAGGGAAATGCATAGTCTGTGAGTACACAGCAAGTACTTTTTGGCTAATAAGTACTAATATGTTCATCACTCTCTGGAGAGGCTCTTGCTGTCTTTGTAGCCATGAGTCAGGCAGAGAAGTGCCATTCCTCATGGCGTGGGTGAACCTTTATCTTGCTGAGTTGCCATCATTTGCCTCTACTTACCACCACCACCTGGTTTTACAGCCTTCACATCAATATCTCCCTCTGAAGTCCTGGACCTATCGTTACAAACTCACTCAGATTTTCGTTTTCATTTTTCTTTTCTCACATGGCATTAACTTAGGAATAGGCTCGGGGACCCCTGGCAGAACTTCTGCAGGAGCAGCACTGAGCCAGGCTCACAGTGATGCCAGCCCTGGGGCTGTATCACCCCTGACATTAAAACTCAATTTCATTCAGTGATTTACACTGGTGCATTCCACTCTGGGTGGGTCTCCTAAGTGTGCACTCAAGGGGGATTTAAAGATTTCAGTAGATGGAGACTTTTCATATTGAAATTGTTCCAGTGATTAATGTAACAGAATTATGTTGGGTTTTTGAAAATATTCTTACCTTAATTCCACTTTTAATTAATCTGCTTTCAACTGCACCTGAAAAGGCACAATTCAAGATTTAAACAAATACAAAAAAAAATCCCTTTCTGAGAAATAGATATAGCTGAAACAGTGGAGATGGAAAATTTTTAGAAAAATAATGTTTTTAGCATTTGGCATTATACATATGATTGTTTGGGAAAAAAAATATAGAGAAACTTTGGGGAAAAAATATTCTTTCCCCCTACTGTTTAAATCATTAGATAGTTCAATAAACAGAGGAGAACCTCTTTCTTCTTGTCATATTCTCAGCTTTAATCTCAGCTATAAAAAGCCAGTCCATTGTTAAGACATAAAAACTTCTACTGTGAAAGAGAAATATAATAACCTTTGCTGTAATATACCAGGTGTCATTCCCTAACAAGCACTGTTGATAGAGTGATGTTTAATCTTTGATGGTAATACCTAGGATGTATTGAATTGCAATAAAAACACTTTCCAGACACAGTATCTTTCAGGATTATAAAATCTATGGACAAACCATATGATTCTGTACAATGGCATTAAATACTGACTAGTAGTGCCAGGGAAATTCGGGTAATACTGTAAGTTTGATCTCTTATGTGGGAAAAATCCGGAGTATTTAATAGCTTTATTAAGTGGCAAGATTTTGTTCCTGCATATCAGGTCAGCAATAAATTCTTAATGTTACTACTGTTATAAAACTCAGCAACAGAAACCTGAAGCCATGTTATATGACTCTCTCCTAGGGAGAGTCAATGATTCACTTCTCTCAGTGCTGCACAATAACAGTAGGAAGCACCAGATTTACACAAAAAGTCAGGAAGAATTGTGATCCAAACTTGGTACTACACAATTGCGATTTAATGTACCACTGTTGAAACATTCATGTGATTATCATGATCGAAGTGAATTTGTATTGAAGGTAGAATTTGGGAGGAAACATTGTTATTAAAATATACTGACAATTATGCGTGAGCTGAAAATGAATTGGAAGAGTGGGAGGACAAAAAGGTAAGAGGCAGAAGGTAGATAGATTTACACCCATTATCATATGATGTTCTTCATCAGGCATCTAACTGGTTCATAATTTTAAAAATTCTATCTCTATCTAGCATCATTTTTAATTCTGCAAGACAGGTCGTACCTTAAATGTTTGGTTCAGTCTTGTGCCCTGAAAACAGCTGGAAAGTCACCACCCTTCTCAATATAAACCCCCTAAGTAACAGTACTCCAGCAGAAAAAAAAAAAAAAAAAAAGTTTTATGGTTCTTAGGACTTTGCCTGGCATATTTTTGCATTTCTGTAAGGCCCAGTTCATTGTAACCACTGAAAAGTGAAAAAGCGAAATCCAAGTTTCAAATCAGACATGACGAGAAACTAGAACCCAGGAGAAAGTTGAGGTAGAAGGTTAATGTGGCTCCAACAGCTTAGCACAAGGCAGAAGTCTGCCTCTGTGTGTGAGAGCTTAAAGCATGCCTTGTTTCCACCAGTAGGCAATAGTAAAGTACACTACAGAATTCACATGAAGGCATTAAGCATGTTGTAGACAGGGAAATTTTAAAACAAACTGGGATTAATCTTGCCTACGAATTAAATCCTAATCGTTTAGCCTAAACTAGCATTTAGCTTCCTCCTTTAGCCAAAGGAGAAGGACAGACACCTCCAAAGAGAGATTATTGCACCCTCCATTGAATACCCAGGGTGGTATGAATCACCTTTCATAAATGTCTGTAAATTTCCACAGAATACAGGAATGCAGATGATTAGCTAAACTCACAACTTTATTTTGAGTCAGTTTAAACTAGATTGGATTATTTTCACTGCTGGTGATTAAAATAAGGCATTTTTCACTAATATCATCAAGTATCAAATGCATACACTTCTATCCAGTCTTGTAACTAGAGGAAAATATGGAAATGCAGTACAGTATTTCAGCTAGTTCAGTCTTTTCTTCCGGGTAATATTATTTAAGTCTGGTGTGAATAGTCTGAGTCAGTGGTTTTTTCTCTGGATGATGATTCCTCTTTTAGAGAAATGCAATCTTATGATGTGGCCAGAGCATCACCAGCCTTCCTTGGGCCTGACATCACATAACAACCCATCATAACCCCAACTATTAACTTTATGTTTTGGAAAGATGAAAAAAAAAAAAAGAACATTTGGCCTGAAATACTGTTTCCTACCATAAGTCACTGACTTTTTTTAAGGGGGAATAATTAAACCATAGTAATGCCAATTACACCAGCTGTAGAGACTCTGCAACTCATGCTCTGCAGTTTTGGAGCTGAAGGGAGTCAAACAACAGGAGTGTTAGGATGTGATTGGCATTCGTTGTCCTAAGTAATATTATAGTACTTCGAGGACCAGTTCAGTCCAGCTACAAAGCATGGTGGCAGATGTCACATGCTTTTCATTCTCTGCCTCTCGGCAACTTTCCCAGGCTTGGAGATAGGAAAATGGGTGATGTAGCTTTTCTAACTTCCTTATTCTTTTTGAAACTGTGGCTGTTTTCAGGGAGCTTGGCAAGCCAGTGTCTTTGAAGACAGTGTTGATAATTTCCATTAGCAGCAGACAGTAGTTTTTCCACTGGCTTTCACCAGTCAGGGAGAGTACAAATCTGCTTTGTAGGAGGCAGCTCACATAATCCTTAGGGCTTCTAGAATTTCATTGTATTTGATGGAGTTCCATTATGCTGGGCTAGTGAGGTGGTTAATACTAACCAGGCCAACTGAAAGTTTTCTGCCCCCGTGAGTTTCTGTCGCATTTAGTTTATTTTTTCTGCAAAGTTAGATGACAGGTTTTTTGCAACAGGCTGGTCTCAGGTTTAGTTCAAAGATATTTGGTCATTGAGTGTCAGCTGGGATTTGCATTTACTGGTTACTGATCATGGTATACTTAAGCAGAAATTAAAACCCAAATAATAGATACAAGCAGATAAAGATAGATACACACACACACACACAGAAGCAGCCTTTACTCAAAGTGTCATACGTAGAGCTCCCGCAGTCATCAGTTCCTCAGCTTCTACATGATGTATCCCTATTCACTACACTCTTTGCCGAAAATCAGCTTTCCTTAAGGGGAAAAATTATTTAGCTAGCCCCTCAACTGATCAAACAGCCACTGAATGTGCACAAAAAGGCATTGATGTTCCCAGTAAAAGCTGTGGTCACATTTGGAAAAAGAAATTGACCCAAGGAACTTATATCTCCCCATTTTGTGCATTATAATAGCAAGGCATTACTAAGAGTGGCAAGATCTGTGTGGACCTGCTTGGGGTCTTGCAGCCAGCAAGTGAGGTTGAAGAGCTGGAGAGAGGTTGAAAATTTGGGCTGGAAATCTGTATTTCCCAGGGCCGCACAAAGCTGACTGTGAGACAGGTGTTACTGGGAGAGAGGAAAGCCTTTCCAGCACCTGTGCCTGTTCCTGTCGGTAACTTGGACCAGGAGTGTTAACCCTATAACAGAAAAGGCCTAGACTCTGCTCAGCTTCCCTGGGTGCTCTATAGAAAGCAGCATAAAACACATCCAGGCTCAGTATGAATGACCATGGTCTGGATCAAACATTTTTACACACGTACCTAAAATAAAACCCAGACCAAATTAGGCTGGCACATTGTTGGGAAATCAGCACAAATGACAGGACTGTTAAAGAACATGCCAGGATCTTGCCATATGCATATGCTTGTCTTTGTGTGATTTAAGGAGACAATTATCCTTCTCGATAATTTTAGCTGACTATCATTTATCTTTATCGCTGTATCAGCTGTAATTACATGGCAAATTATTGACATCATGAGGAACTAAAACTACCCATTTATCTCCAAAGCTTTGTTAAGGTTTCCTTGATCTTTTATATCTTCTTACTGTTTTGAAAAGACATTCTCAGCAAGTTCAAGACCTTGATTGAAACAACTGTGAAACAACCATGCATTCTTTCAGTGAGACACAAGGAGTGAGCACAAAGGAGTGAGAAATCCACCGTGTGCTCAGGACCAAGAAGCATTTCTCTCTACAGGATATCAAATCTAAATGTATCTACTGTCAGCAATGGCTACTCTTCGTTGTTATCCTATGGTTCCTTGCAGCTTTGGCTGGGATTTCTAATAACTGTGTTGTAAATCTGTCAATATTTTCCCATCTAATTCTGAGTTACTTTTTATCTGACAACATGCCTAAGAGTATATCATGGACCTTTTTTCAGTACCAGATGAAAGGCAGATGGGAATAATTATTTTTGTTAGTTTCCACTCTACTCACGTCTCTCTTCCTCATCAAAATGTGTCCCCATAGGCACCCATACTCCCCACAGGCATTTTTTTTCTTCATCTTTCTGCTGTCTTTTTCCCCATAATCTCATAGGACTCCCTTTTTCCATGAAGTCTTCAAGTCCTCACTTCTTTCTTTCTTCCCCAAATGGTCTAGTAGTACTTTTTTTACTGCAGTGCTCCGTATGCTGGAGCTTCTCACATATAACCACTGTTTCAGTGTCATGCAGAGACTACGGGCACAGAGCTAGGCAGACATCAGTTTCTGGATCTTCCCTTTAACAGTAGGCGGGAGGTGGGAGGTGTGTCACAGAAGGGCTTCAATATCATGGCCAAAAAGATATAGAAGTCGTATCAGGGCCAAAGAGAATACAGATATAAATCAGAATTTAGCCATTTCCTAGTTTAAAAGCAGGTTGATACAACAGAAAGAATCACAGAATCCTTATGGTTGGAAAGGACCTCTGAGATCACTGAGTTGAACAATACATACACAAAAAACCTCTACATCTTGGCCACTAGAGCATGCCCTGAAGTGCCACATCTACATGTTTCTTATATACCTCCAGGGATGGTGACTCAATCAACCCCTGGGCAGGCTGTTCCAGTGCCTGACCACTCTTTCAGTAAAGTAATTCTTCCTAACACCTAATCTGAACCTCCCCTGCCGCAACTTCAGACAATTTCCTCTGGTCCTATCATTATTCACTTGGGAAAAGAGGCCAACACCCACTGCTCTACAACCTCCTTTCAGGTAGCTGCAGAGGGCAATCAGGTCTCCCCCCTGCCTCCTCTTCTCCAAACTAAACATGAAGGGGAGAAACAAAAAATAAAATTGCATTTGTAACAAGTACATGGGGTTTTTTTAAAGCCTTCACACGTGCAAGTGCTGGAAAACAGACACTGATGGTTTCTGCATTCCTTCTGCTAATTGTCAAAGACTGTAGTAGCAAACTGCCTGGTGAACTCAGCTGAAATATTAAAGGCCCCCTGCTGCAAAGAAGTCATTCATTGCTGACCCAAAAATGAATACTTCCTTAGCTGGTGGAAAAATCCCTGCCAAGTGAGGTTGGATTGTTTGGTATTCTCTAAAAATTGTAAGTCATAGTATTTTTTACTCATTTCTGTGTGGGGTATTAAATGGAAACTCTCACCAACTGAACAAGAATGATGTCATGAAAACATTTAATATGCAAAAAATCCATCTAAATTTTAGCAAAAAAAAAAAATAATCTGCTGCAATAGTGTCTCAAAGAAGAGTATTTGGTCTGAAAACCACAGATAATTTGTAGGTATCTGTTGTTGTCTGACCTTCCATTATAGCTTACATATTTTTATTTATCATTGGATACAGAGACACCAAACAAGGCATTGTCTTAGGCAGTGCACAAGCTCAGAACAGGAAATGGGCTAATAAATGGCTAATGAAATGTGTGTGTTTGCATTAGTTATGAACATATCAGTCTTTCCCTTTGTCTGAGATTTCTGCATGGGTGCTTCCATACATGCATAAAAAAATCATACATACCTCAGCACACACAGGTACGATAAGGGCAAAATTAATGCCACATGGCATAACTCTATATTAAAAGCATTTTCTAAATAATCGTATTTCTAAAAAATAAGCATCTTTTGACCTAAATGGGCGTAGTACAGAGTAGTGGAGTTTGAAAGAAAACTTTGGAGACCTTATCATCCAACCACTCTGCTCAGAGCAGGGTTGGCTAAAGCAGATTGCCCAGGATCATTTCCAGTCAGGTTTTGAATCTCTCCACAGATAAAGTCTCCACAGTCTTTCTGGGGAAAGTGTGCCAGTGTCCAATCACCTTCAGAGGAAGAAAGATTTTTCTTATGTTTAAAAAGAATCTCCTGTATTTCACTTTGTGCTCATTGCCTCTTGTCCTGTCACTGGACACCACCAAGCAGATTCTGGCTCCTTCTTTTTTACTCCCCTCAACGGGTACTTATGTACATGGACAAGATCTCTCTGAGCTTTCCTATCTCCAGGCTAAATAGTCCCATCTATCTCAACCTTTCTTTTTACGGAAGATGCTCCAGTCTGTTAACCACAGACCCCTCACTGGCCCTTTACTGGACTCATTCCAGCATTTCCATGTCTCTTGTGTACTGAGGAGCCTAGAAATGGACCCAGCACTCTGTCTCATCAGGGCTGACTATAGATAAGGGATTGCCTCCCTTGACCTGGTAGTGACACTTTGTCTAAAGTACCCCAAGGTGCTGTTTGTCTCCTTTGCCCCACTGGCTCATGGTCAACTTGATGTCCACTCAACCACCCAGGCCCTCTTCTACCAAGCTGCTTCCCAGCCACTTGGCTCCCAGGTGCCTGGTGTTATTTGTCTCCACAAATAACAAATGCAGGACTTAGCATTTGTCTTTGCTGAGCTTCATCTGGTAACTCTCTGCCCTTTTCTCCAGCCTGTGAAGGTCCTACTTTAGAAGTCTTCTCCTCCTGTTGGTCAGCCTGTTGTAAAAAATGCTGTAGTTCTGTTTGGTCAGCTGGATCCTATCTCTTCTAGACAATCTCCATCAACATAAAATGCACAACCAGGCACTAAGCTGCAGAATCCGTCCACTAATCCTGAAGCACTTACCCCTCACTGACAGAATCAAAGAGAAAATTGGGTGCATGTGGACTTCCAAGCTTTTCATCTTTGCCATAAGAACCGTGTAGCCATGACTGACATTTTCCAGGTCTCCCCTGGCCTTATTTCTGGTCCCAAAACAGAAGAATAACATGGTACCTAGAGGCAGACATGTTCCTCCAACCCTGGACAAGCAGCAACCTCCCTCAAAAGGAGGTTAGGTTGGCAGATGTGCACCTGTTGGCTGCCTCTGCTAGCTGTAGGTCTTCTTCCTAATTTGCTCAGTTTCCATTCAAGCCATCTGACAAACCCCTTTCCATAAAAATTGCCAACTCTTTATAGCACACCATTGCATATTTTATGCATGCTTACAGAGAAATGGACTCAAACTAGCCTGTTGAAGTATTGCTTATAGTCTTGTCTTTGCTTTTCTGTCTATACATAATGTATAAAGGACAGGTTAATAAAGTAGTTACATTGCAGATACTTTTGAATATAAATAAATGATAAAATAAATGCAAGCACATGCACACATGCGCGTGCCTGTACATGTGAGGGAACTTCCAATACATCAGGCATTCAGCACAGTGCCCATTGTGATGTGATGGTTGGGGCTACAATGCTCGAAAGCACAGAAACCAAATTTGCCAAGTTTATCACAGAATCACAGAATCATAGAATATTAGTGGTTGGAAGGAACCTTTGAGATCATTGAGTCCAACCGCATTAAA
>VXBJ01003839.1:60610-84470 GCA_013400055.1 Nycticryphes semicollaris
AAAAAAGCCAACCACCAACTAAACCCCACACCAACAACCCCACGCACAACAAAGAGAAGAGCTCTAGACTCTATATGGGAACACATTAGGCTTTGAGACCAGAGTTTGCCATTGCCAGCACTGTGGTACCAAAGACAGGCCAGAGTTTCATGCTCGGTTGCCCTAGAACCAGTATACGTATTTGCTTAGGCAGCTACCTCTGTAGTAGGTGTTCTGGGAAAGTGGGGTTTAGTGCCTAAAGGAATTTCCTTCATTTGGACCCCTAGACTAGTGATTATGCAACTTACACAGCAAACAGAGGGATTTGGTGTCCTTTGGTATTCTCCAGTGGAGCAGCTGGCCATCTTGGGCACGGCAGGAAAGCACCCTATCCACTGGATCCTGGAAAGGAGCGGAGCACTCACCACTTTTCTAATTGAAGTTGAGCTGGCATATAGCTAGGAAAGCTAGGACTACCTTGTAGGTTTAGAATTAAGAAAAAAAAAAGAAAGAAAAATTAAAAAAAAAAAGGGGAAAGAGAAAGAAAGAAAAAGAGAAAGAAAAAGAGAAGAGAAAAAGAGAAAGAAAAAGAGAAAGAAAAAGAAAAAGAAAAAGAAAAAGAAAAAGAAAAAGAAAAAGAAAAAGAAAAAGAAAAAGGAAAAGAAAAAGAAAAAGGAAAAGGAAAAGGAAAAGGAAAAGGAAAAGAAAAAGAAAAAGAAAAAGAAAAAGAGAAAAAAGAAGTATGCCAAGAGTATTTCCACAAACAAATAACTGAAAATAAATATTTTTCAAATCAAAATAATTCATGATGTTAAATAAGCTCCAGTGCAATTAGAGTTACCACTTTCAGACAGAGCAACAGAGCAGTGAAAAAAATGTAACCAAAGGTCACTTGCTCTGCCAATAAGGGCACTAGGCTTTTGTGAGTGGGACGAGGCTAGAAGTGCACCAGGAAAAAATTGCTTGTTTCTTGTTATGCACTATGGTCGTGAACAAGTTGTGTAATGATGAGCCAGTAAGTGTCATCAGTCCAGTCACCACTGAAATGCACCTGAAAACATTCTAGGAATTTCAGGTTACATTAAAACTCTGTGAACAATTTTTTTTTTTTTTTACTTATTTTAAGGCTTTTCCTGGATGATACCTTAGTGCTTTACACATGTAAGAGAACCATCTCATGTGTTTTCAGAGCTGTTTTTTGGAAAAAAAAAATTAATTGTCAAGAGAACAAAGGAAACAGATGCACAGTCATACTAATGTGCTACATAAATCTTACCTATGAAGTTTCTCCTTGCAAAATACATACAGCAAGTCAAACACAGAATTTGCAATTGTCTGGCATATTTTTCAAAACAAGATGGGTGTTAATTACTGAACAGTATATCCAAGAACCTTTTGGGCTGAATTTTTTTTTTCTGCTTTGGGATTTTGAAATTTCCAGAGACATCTGCATCCTCTCATAGAGACTGAAATTGTGTTTCTGAAGCAAATTTCTTACAGCACTTCTGTATCCTTAAAAGTCATTGACAGGAAATCATATCTCTGAGAGATACCGCTGAACTGAGTTAAAGTCCAGTCAAATTAGTCATTTCCTTGTCTGTGAATGACTGTTCCCTATACACCCCATTTTAAATTGTATAGCTCAGCCTAGCTTTCAAATGACCTCAGAGCCTTTAAAAAATCTTAGTGACAGAGGTGAACAGTGAACTGTTAGAAATATGTCTCAGCCAAAGAAAAAGTTTATTGACCTTCTGAATATTCAGGAATGTGATATAATAATGCATGGCTTAAATTATGTAAATTTTTACATGTAATTAAATGTACTTTAAGTTTCCCTGTTGGGAGTCTACTTCAGAGTTCAAACCAGAACTGGTATGTCGATACATTTATTCTCTGCCAGTAATATAATATATGCTTTTGTCAGGTAAGGGGACCAACAGCTAGGGGATTAGTTGTTAGAGTGGGGAAAGATTATTTATCTATGTTGCTATGGGCCTAATTTAAGAGTTTGAACTGTCAGTGAAGGAAATCATGTTTAAAATTCTCACTTTTATTATTTCAGTGAGTCATTCTGGATTCACACCAGTCTCCAGTTTTTCACATTCTAAGTCTGATATGAAGCTCCTATTATGACTGGAACAAAGCCTTTAGCACCTCTCATAGTTCATTAAAACTTACACTTATCTTTATCGTCTTTCCTTCTACACATCCTTTAGCACATGTTGTCTCAGACTGAGTATTTGGTTAGCACATAACCAGGTAGATTCATGTTTCTAGGCCAGTTCTTGTGGAGAAACAAGGATCTTAAGTGACATTCTGCAGATCTTCTTCAGGTTTGCTCAGCTGAGCAGCTGCTTTTGGCACCACTTCAACAGTGGTTGTCCAAGAAGATCCATGGTTTGGGAAGAAATTTGGGTCTTACATTATAACCACCTATTCAATGCCAAATGCTGATCAAGCTTTTCAGAGTCAGAAGTTCTGTGAGTGTCAGTGACCCTCAGGACTCTGTCCTGAGCATTTCAGATCTTTCATTAAATTTAAATGTCCTTGAAGCATTGGTTGTGTCATATGGCTTTCATTATCATAAGCATGCTGATGATATTCAGATTCGTGGTTCACGTTAACCTTTCCTACTAAGGTCAGTAACAGTATCTCTGGAGCATCTAACAGCTGTCTCCCTGTGGATGTCTCATAATTTTTTGACATTAAACACAGGCAGTAGAAGGCTCTGTTAATTGGGTCTGACAGTTTGTATTCTTCTTTTGGTTTGCATTTCATGGAATCTGCTCAGTACCTTTAGCTGGGAGCTTGAGTCATTCCTGACAATAATTTGTCATTTACTGCTCTTATTTTTTATTTCAACAAGAAACATGTTGTTACTTAACACCTCATAAATTTGTCTCTACTTAACCATTACATCAATTAAGGCATCTGTCTTTATGCAGTGGTTTTGTGTTTAGACATTGCCTTTATTCAAAAGCATATCTGTCATGTCAATATGCATACTCTTCTGCTTGTAGCATCTCTCCTTATGTGGGTTCTACCAAGGCCAGTAGGTAGCATGTGCTTAGTGAGAATGTCTATGACCTTGGGTACAGTGTCCCCTTAGTGCCCCCACAGAGCATTTGTCTTCTAGGCTGGAGCATATTTGGCCAACCTGAAATATGGGCAAAGGAGCCAGTCAGAGACAAACGTTTTTGTAATTTCACTAAATTATCTCTGTGGGCATGAAAGAAGAGTGCATGATCTGCTCCCTGCTTCTCAGCAGGGGCTGTTGCTCGCAAGCAGGGTATTAAATAAAACAATACAGTCATTCTCTGATGGTCCTTAAAGTGATTAGAGGAATACTGTTGTGTTTGACCAGCAGCTCCTCTCCTGAGTGACAGCAATGGAGCAAATAAGAAGTTTCTGTTCAAAAAGATTAGTAGAGGAAATAGGCATGTGCTTTTCCAGTATCAAAGGTTAAAAAAAATAAAAGTATTAAGTTTTTTGTTCGGTGGTTATCGAGAAGTGACAGAGATGTTTTTCATTTCAAATAGGTGCCGGTTGGCCTACCAGAGTTAAAATGTTTTCCTCATCTGGGCAAACACCAGCTAGTGCTTTTTCTTTTTTTTTTTTTTTTCATTTTAAAACCAGGAGCAACAGAAATATAACCTTCAGCCTGTAATGAAAAAAATCAACAAATTACAAAGGCTTCAAAGGCTTGAAGATCTGAAGATGGACTGTATCACTGTATATAATCAAATACCCAAGAAGACCAGTGAATACCACATGAAAAGTGTATGAATTTTTTTTTGGTATTGCATGGCTTTAAAATGGTGAGACTTGATAGAGACATAGGAAAGAAATTTTCTTCATGGTAATGGACACAGTAAGTTCTTTACAGACAATATTGTGCTGCTCCATGATTACTCAGCTATCTAAGAAGAGAGAGCTCAACTCTCAACTCAGCCTTATCCCTCTCCAAGCAGCTTCCCAGCAGGGAATAAAGGAAAACATGAAGTCTGGATATCTTCTAAGAGCAGAGTGCGTACCCAGGCACAAATGCTCCACTGCAGTCCTGAGCTGAGGAGGTTGCAGAGCAGTGTTGGAAATATTTTAGAAATACATTGCAAAAAAAACAGTACTTGAATGATTCTCATAAAGATTAGCTTGTGTCAGGTTTGAGTGCATCAAGGCCTGTCTCATCGTACTGTCAGACTCTCTGCTGCCTAGTGGCATCAGTAGCTTCCATATGGGTGACCTGCTGCCTATTCAGTGCTTGGAGAGAGGGTGGTACCCAGGAGCACTGCCCTCTGAGGGACAGGGAAGGTTTGGTTGTGCAGGTTACCTGCTGTAGAGGAGTCCTGCAGGCTGTGAGGAGTCCTGCAGACACCCCTGCATGCTCAGGTCTGCTGCCAGGCACCTTCACCTGAAGCTTAAGGCCAGTCATTGCTTTCTCAAATAGACCCAGGGGTAATTGCAGCCCTGGGGATTTTCACCTTCATATACAACCACTTTCCTGACAAAGTGGGGGCAAGGGTTCTCAGCTTGATTTCAAATTAGGATCTGAATGTTAGTGTGTCACCAGAGTGCCCCAGCTTCTATGTAATTCAGAGGCAAATGTCGCCCATTACAGCTACACATTTGTTATAAGCAGTCATTATCCCATAAACAGTCGGATAAAAGTGTCTTGCCCACCAGGCAGTGATAAATTTTACTTTTAGTGCCTTCCTCTGCTCAGTGACCATAAAATAATTCTAACATTTAGAATTGTTTCACTTTTGATAGATTTGTACTTATGCAAGTGGGAATTGAAAGGACACGAGATAAAGCAGGATTCCCTATTCAGCAAAATACACTGTGGATAAGGATGGAAGAGAAAAAATCAGGAAAAACCATGATGCATATTTCTTTTCTGTTTTACTATGGACTTCTCTAGCTCTAAACAAGTTTGTTTTCTCCACTGCAAGGATGGCACATGGCACCAGAAATCTTCATCTGAAGAAGATTGTTTCAACATGACCTGCAAATGGAATGAAAGTAATTTCAAGCTGGAAGAATGGAATCAGACATATTTTTAACAGTATTACACTGCAGGGAAAAATATGTTTTAACAAGTGCCATGCTTTCTAGTGGAGCAGGAGAAAGTTTGGGAGCATTGCATGGGAACTTTAATTGATGGTTAGTTGAAGGAACAGGCAATGATAACGGGTTTGTTTCCTAATTTCATACTATTTCTTAAAGCATTACTTACTGCAATCTGGAGAAAAATAAAAGAACAGAGAAAAACTTCCAACACTGACTGGGAAATTTGCAGTAAAACTTTCCTGAATTTACAAGTCTCTACCTGACACAGCTAGATGTATGGCAGATCATTTGCAGACATTTTCAATGGCTGCCATACTAAATTTTTTTCTACCTTATAGACCCAGTTTTCCTTGCTTCTCAGATATCTCAAAAGAATTTATGTATGTTTGGTAAGCAGTTCACATCAGGGCATAATGATTCAGTCACAGTGAATGAGTCTATAAATACAGATTTTTAGGTTAAAAAATAGAAACAGCTCTTCCTGGGGTTTTTTGCTTATCTTCTGCATATTTCACTGGTGAAGGTGTTACTAGCATCTCAGTGCTGCACACATCTATTAGCTCAAGTTGAGAAGGACTTTCCCTGCTTAGACTCTTTACAAGCTAATTCTAGAGGAGTTTCCTTTCTCAGAATTTTCAAATCTGCTTCACTGAACATGTGTAAATAACTTTTGCATTTCTTCCTTTCTAAAATAATTTCCTGTTGGGAATATCTAATAACAGAAGGAGCAAACAGTTCCTGGGGATTACCTGGAAACATTGGATCTCCAAACGCTCCTTGGGACAGAGTGTTCTGAAGGTGTTTTTTCAGTAAGTTCTTAAAATACTGTTGTTAAATTGCCTAATCCCAGTCCCATTTCTCATTATGGCAATAAAGCTTTTATGAAGATAAGAAAACCACTAGTGTATAAGGAAAATAATGTAAAATTGTAGACCCACATATGCTATTCCATTCTTCTGTGAAAGAGCTATCTCTATCAAATATGAGCGCAAATATGGTTATATATATGAGATATATGTGTACGAGTTTATATATTTATATAATTTATATTCCATATTAACTACGGATAGGTACCCTATCTGCTCCAAACAGCTAATGGCAATAGAGAAAGCAAAACCACATATTCCTTTTATCATGGCTGTATGAAGTGTCTCAGTACGCTGTGCTTATAAACATGGTTCTTCCAGGGCTGTAAAGCCTATATTAGCACAAGATCCTTGCAATGGACTGTTGAAGATAGGATAGTATTCTTCATTGCATTTTTACTATCTTCATTATATGGCAACGCATCACCAGCAAATGTATAACCTTGAGCATCGCAATAAACTTAGAAAGCAAACTGAAATGAATTCTGGTCATGTGAACATTGATGTAATCTAAAATGTAACTGTCGTCATTCTTATTACTACAACATTTTGCTAAACAGAACAATGTATGTCCCAGACTGTCATTCATATCTTGAGCTTTTCACATTTCTTTGCTTCTGATAATATTTTCCTTTTCTTCCAGGAAAATTTTATAGAGTAACTTTTGCCACTTAAAGAAAGCTAAATTCCATTTTACTAATGCTGAAGTAGAAAAAGAAAGTGTATGGTCTAAAATGTCACACATATAAAAATGTCAAGTTAGAAAAATAATAAGCTAACCCTGAAGAGATTTTATTTCTATAAAAATAGGCACATAAGAGTATTTAAATTCAAGTTAAACCAGAGGTAGATTGGGCTAGTTAGGCCATTCTCATAAGACTGACAAATCTCACACATGGGAACTATAAATTTGGTAAAGAAATAAAGGACTAACTGAGACCTAATTGGTTTTATTTGACCTGACCATATAAATGAGAAGTACATTTTCCCCATCTTGACTACTATAGTGTGTTTTATTTAAAAGTTGTTACCCAAAGCTACCTTTCTTTGCTCATGTAAAATATCATGGGTTGGATATATTCCTTTAGTATCTTTGGTCTAGGTAAGGGCAGATCCTAAAAACACCCAGAATTCCAAAATAATATACAGCTGAAGAAAAAAACCAACGAACCAAACAAAAAACCAAACCAAAGCAAAAATTTTTAAAAAAGTGTATTTTCTGTGTGTTCCAGTACCATTTGGAAAATCTTTGTATCAGAACCAGGGGTGATGTAGAGCCAATATCAATAAAGACGTAAAGCATGCACAAGTTGTGTGACGTGTCTATATGTTAGATGCTTGGCTTTCAAACTGTGATCTGAAATACAGAGTGAGGATCTAGACTTCCTCAGCCTTCTCAGATCAAACAAAATACTCCAGAGGATCTTTCCAGAGAAATCCATGCACTGAGTGAGGTGGTGCTTTGACTTGTCACGAAGAAAACTGAATACTCTCCTCCGATCTATCTGAAGTGGATTTCATTTACACAATAGGTCTGGTGAAGCGGCTCAGTTTGACAAGGTGTCTGTAGAAACAGGAACTTAGAGGGTAGAGCCCCATTGAGCAGCAGAGCCTTGCAGCAGAGGACTGGCAGAGAGCATTCCTCAGCCAGCACAGTGCCCTGACCCTGCAAAGCTCCTGAGCAGGAGCTAGGGTGTTTCCCACACTGACTCTGGATTAGATACGCTCACCTCTACATAGATTTAGTTTGCTGTGTGCAGAGGCTTATGATGCCCAGCTATCCAACCCCAACAGTTGAACTCGGACTGCCTTGTCTGCTGTACATGTTTTAATGTGTTAGAATTTGTTTAATTAACCCTTGCAAACACCAGTCTTTTGCCATGTTCACATATGCCTTGGAGATGCCATGTTATCTTGACACCACTCAACCTCTCCTTAAGGACACTATATCCCATCCAAAATATAGCATCTATCAAATACTGTTATATCCTTTCTTTTTTCTAGAAAATTAGAACTAATTTCTGTTCACAATACCTGCTGTACCTCTGCTTTCCAGTTTCTTTGGCTTCCAGCTACAATGGCTTGTGATTAGCAAACTCTTGGGTTTAAGGGGACCTCTTTGTTTGTTTGTTTTTTCCTGATAATTTCCAGATGTTTCCTATGGCGATTCATTCTGTGATGCAGGAATTCCATCTGTTCCTTCCTATACATTGGCTCTGCTTTATTTCACATCTGTATCACATCATGATTCAGAGGGTTTGAATTAGTACCTCTTATTTTCTGTGCCGCCTATTTATCATAATTTCTGCATTTGCAGATTGTCTCTTCTACTTGTCTGAGTTAATTATTGCAATAAATAATAAATCATTCATCAAAATGTAGTAAGCACTTTTCTATACACTTCCATGTGCTTCTAAACTCATATTTAAACTCCTTGCAAAAAGCTATTCCTGACCTTAACAGAGTTCCAAAGATAATGGGTACTTGAAAGGTGAAAATTAATGAAGACACTTAGAACTGCACTAATACATAGGTATGACAAACACAGAGTTTTGGAAAGAATATAAACCTCCATTTGTTTCTTGCAAAACAATACAGACAAGTTAGTACTTGGGATTAGCACTTGGAAGTGCTATGTCAGTAGGAGGACATTTTATTTATCTTCAGTAAATAGCTCTGTTTACAGCCTATTTGCTTAGCTTTGACCCAGCAAATTTTAAAAATATCTCAATGCAGAAGAGAAGTTAGACTCTGATGGTCAGCCATGGGTTGCAAGATGTGGTAAAACTGATACCTTGATAAAGTTTATTAATTCTAAGAAACTCCAGCTGGGAAGAGTTCCTTAGTAATGGATCACTCTGTATGAAACTAAATATATAAGAGGACTTTTGTCTCTGTGAATTCCTCTGATTAGAAGAAAGGCATCCCCACAACAGCCAACAGCTATTTAACTGAAACAGCAGTAGGAAACCCTTAAAGAGTTTACTAAAATCCAGAGTCCAGGGTTTTTTGCCTATATCTGTTCATGTGTCTTTAAACATGATAATTATATTTCAGTCCTTGCAATTACTATAAAATTATTTCTGTTACACTTTTCTCATGTTAAATATGTCTTTAGGATGGCTATCTAAACCTGAGGAAATTTGTTCTCCAAAAGATGATTTCTAAACAGGTTGTTGGTCTATTCTTGTCATGTCTAAAACCCCCTAAAAGATGGGACAGCACCAAGCTTTGACATGCATGATGTCAGTTTGGTCATGCAGGGTAGGAGCCTAGAGAAAACATTTCCAACAAGTGAAATATGTCTGGTATGCAAGCAACATGCCTATATCATGAAAATTTTCTTGAAATTGTAAAATTAACTTTTGAAGTTCCCACATAAATCCTTGGAGTTACAAAGAATGTAAAATTTACCTTACCTTTTAAAATTAACTTGGCTGGTTAAACTCAGTCAGAACTCTGATCAGTAAAGGATGAGCAAGTACTGACTAAAATTGCATATTTAAGGATGTGAGGTGATTGACTGAGAGTAAAAGAACAAAGATGACATTCAAACCCTTAGAATGTTTCTGGGTAATTATCTTTTACCAATTTTAATGCATTTATTTCATGTAATACCTTTGTTCTCATTAAGACACTGACTTTGCTATATTAAGCTTTTACATACAGACTAATAGATTTCATAATACAAAATGTGAATCATGTGGTAGCTGGAGGAAATCCTGCCTCATGCTCTAGCACAAATCTGTGCAGCTGTTACGAACTAAAAAGAAAATCCCAGTCAACATCTACTGAAGTGACTGGCTCCCCAGCAGAGATCACAGTCTACCTTTTCAAGAAACTGTACAGGTGAACTCTGGAAAAGATAGTGATGGGAATACCTGCAGCCAATATTACTGCCAGAGACTTCATATCGTGGAACCTGCATGTAGGTATTAGGTCCTGCACATTCCTGAGGGCAGAACATCTCATTGATGTACCCTGGATCATTATGTTCCTGACTGAAAGCTTTACGTCTTCTCCTCTTACTTTTTTTTTTTTTTTTTGCATTCTCTCTGCTTTAGGAGATAATAATCAAGAATTACGCTCTTAGATACTGTGTATTACCAGTTATCCAGTTCATCAAATCAGATTCACTTCAATGACTAATTCCATAACCGCTAGTGCTCTACTATTGACATTTTAATGTATCTCTGAAGTGCACGGTTGCAGAACTATGTAAGGAATTTTACATTTGTATGTTTTAAACTCACGTTTTTTACCATCTCCCCATCGAATATTAATCTCATGTCCAAAAGGTCGTCTAGAATTTTATCTCTCTTCTGTGCGGTCTATCGGTACTAAATATATTTGCCTTTATTCCAGGGATTTCCCAAATGCATTCTGTTTTGCACACTGCTAATACAGTAAAGTCCAAAAATTTGGATTGTATGTATAGATGTGATTCGTATGGCCTAGTTAAAATAACTTGCTCTTACTAGAACATCAGTGCTATAGTTATCCAGAATCCAGTCTGCTTTCAATTAATTTTATTTTACATTTAAACTAGCTTAGTGACTTACTATCATCTCTGACTATAGTGTATAATCTTTGTTTTCAATAGTTATAAATGGCTGATCCATGTAGAGGAAAAAATTCCCAAAAGTGACCAAAAAAAGAAACTGCCGGTTTTGCTGCTTATCCAGAAACATAAAATGTAAATCTCTGAATATTCACATAAGTTTTGAGAAGCTTGCTTACATATCCAGCTTCATCATTACGTCTTGTTTTCTCTCACCCTTGTATGGCATAAAGCCCCCTTTATTCCTTCTAACCCTTCGCTGTGGAGAGATTTCATCAGCGGAAACCCGATAGGGCCATTCCTGTCAATTTACAACAGAAATCCTTTTCTTCCTTTCTACCCGCTATTTGTTGTTTTTTTCACGTAAACTGTTTAGAAAGGCTACTGAGATTAGACTGCTCCTTGTATCAGCAGGCATTGCTTTCTCAGAGTGACAGGCTCATTTCCTCCTTTTCTCCTCGTAGCCTTGCACCCTGCTAGCACTGCCGTGGGAACCAGGGCGTTTGTTGTTAGCATCCTGAAAAGGTTTACCTAGGTCTTCATTTGTATGCGTTGGCAAGTGAAAAACGGAGAGATTGAACCGAAATGCGTGGGGTATGGAGGTGGGGCTTTACTGCTTCAAGCCCCGGAAATCAAACCTTCAGGGACAAAAGTGTAGTGCTTGGGGCTCTCACACAGTTACAGATATTTTGCAAAATGTAAGGATTACATAATAACGATGCTTTCAAAAGTATGAATTTAAGACCAATTTAAAGGATATTTTTAGATGAGGAATGAAATAACCCCTTCTGGTGTAAAAGCTGGGGTAGTACACAGCAGTCTCACAAAGTGGCACGCTGTGGCTTTTCCTTACAGCATCGCACGATGTAGTTTGGTTTCTGTTTCCACGCCAGAACATCAGACTGTGAGTCTGATACAGAATACAGGAACATCTTATAGTGGGGAAGGGATATGACTGAGGACAAGGGCACTGCTGTTGGCTTTGTCCACATCCGGCCGTTGGATGCCTGTTAGATGTTATCAAGTCCTTGCTGAGCTGTGAAATATGCTGCAGAGAGGAATGTTGTAACTGAACTGAAAGGCTTCTCACCAGCTTCTCCTCAGTGTGAGATGTTCTGGTCCCATGACTCCTCTCCTGGAGGAGTCACAGAGGGGTCTTGCCCTGTCCTTCTATCACATGGTGCAGCCTGCAAGGGCACTTTCTCTCCTTACTAGGTGACCACTGTGGGAATGTAAATGAAAAGAAAGTTTTTATTTCATCTGCTGTTTCATCCCTGTGAAGTCCTTTGTCATATTTCTGTGGTCAAAAGGAGATTTGTGGTCTGAAGTTTTAGCTGATTCATGAATCTGCTCTGAAAATTATGTATTCTCCTTTTTCTAAAAGCTAAAGCTAAGATGCCTATTTTCAGCCTGATGCTACTACTAGCTTTCTTTACATTTTATTCCCACAAGCTCGTATTTTAGCAAATCACAATCTTATTCTCATAGTAATTATGTCTTCGGCATGAAACTCCGTTTCAATTTCACAGTAAGTTGTAGCGCTGACCTAATTAAAGAGCACCGAAAGCCCTTATCCTATGCACTGATGTCATACCTCTTTCTGATAAACAGCATTAAAAATGTATGTAACTAATATTGACCATGTGTGCGTCTTACCTAGTATGACCATAGGACAGACAATCATTTGAGGAACAGCTGTTTTGAGAACATCTTTAGTCAAACAAAGTGTGATCTTCCTGACAGCAAAATACTTCATGACTGAGTCAGGATGAGTCTGGAGTAGTACTAAAATACAGATGACATTCAGTATTTTTACGGTAAAATCCACAGCAACCTAATTAATTTTCCTCTAAGAAAAATTAATTTAGCACAGCAATTGAAATTAATTTAGTACTGCAATACATGCTGATTTTTTTGTTTTCTTTCTGGCACCTAGAAACTACATATTTTAGGTAAGTAAATACACACTACTCTGTCTAAACTGGCCAGTTGCTCAAATACCAGAGAGATGGACTGGTTTTTTATTTAAATCTGTATCTTAGGGAGAGAGTCAGAGATGGTATTTTCTGCAGCAAGTGTCTTCTTTTTCCTTGGATTTTTGTGTAAAAGAAAAAAAAAGAAACAAAGAAACAAAGAAGACCCTTTCACTTTTCTGCTGTGGTTCTTATTTCTAAGGGAGGCATGTAATCAAAGTATGAACCAGTAGCAGTCACAAAACTAGCTTGGGTGTCTTTGTTTAAAAAAGCCAAAAAACAAAGAGCAACACTCACAGCAACTTACAGAAGATGGCAAAACAGTCCCTGTCCTCAAATTGCTTTAAACATCCTTGCTGTAAAAATAGATTATTATAGTTTGGCAACAGCAAAAGACAGAGGTAGGATTCTGCCTCTGGACCTCTGGGCAGCTTCCAGAGTGAAACCTACTCATGCAGGAGAATTTACATCTCCCTGCAGAGATTTTCTCTAAATGACAGTAAGAGACTGTAGAGGAACAAAACTGGCAGATTTAATTCCCAAGTAGCCTGCCTAAGAACTTAAAGGAAAAAGGATTTGGTACCAAAATGTGGTTCTGTAATAATTTTCCAGAAGTTCAATGCATTGTTAATATAAGCCCACCAAGTATTTCACTTAAAACAGGTGGCCTATAAAAGCAGAACAACCTGGCATATTATTGCACAGAACTCCTTTTAAGTTCAGAGAACTGAAGTCTCTTTGGACATTTGTTCTCATTAAAAATTAAACATTTTCCTTTGAACTCAGTAGATCTTACTCAAAACAATACAAAGGGAAAAGGTTGATGTGCTGAAATAGTAATATACAATATAGATGGCATTTCTCTCATCTCCCCTTTGTTGTTTTCCTGTAAGCTTTTCATATAAGTTTCCTCTCTCATCAGCACAGAGTGGGTGACGTTTTTCTGCAGAAAGGTGCATTCCACGCTGAAGTAAACTTCTAAGACCAGGGACCCTGGAAATGTCCCTCTCCGCTGACCATGGCCAGAGTTGAGATAACCATCTTAAGCACGGGACTCAGCCAGAAACTCAGTTCCATATTCAGACACTTGTGTTCCTCTTACAATCAACGAAAACTGACAGCTCCATTCAGCTTAGCACCTTTTCCATTTTAAGATGCCCTCAGTCAGATATTATGTCTGCCTGACAGCTGCCTGTCCATCATAGAGTGGGTCTCCTATAAGGTCTTACCCATATTTGCCACACCTAAGTAGATTTTTCTGACACCTTGAGTCCTCTGAAATGGCCTATTCTCAGGCCACCCTTATTTAAGCAACTGGACTGAGGAGCCTGTAGTAACCACAGTAATCAAAAGGTGAGATTGAGTTACCTACACTTTGGCAGCTTTTGCCAAGTGAGATGTCCTGGGGCACCCCAGGCATTTGTCACTTAGGGCTAGCAGATCCCATCTATGGCTTTCTGTAGCGGCGGCTGCAGCTGTGTAGAATAAATGAAAATGTCTAAACAGAGAAAGCATTTACTATCCCTAAATGCCTGTTCAGGCAATGGAACCTTTCCACTCCCTTGGTCTAAAGAGCTAGGCATCTGAAGAAAAGTAGTTCCAGATGCTGAGTTCAACTGCAACACCTCACTCTCATCCGGAGTGTAGGATAGACACCTAAATACAGGTGTTTAAATATTGGGCTTAATCTGCAAATTCATTAATTTTAGATGAAAGCCCACTGCAGTTGCTTTATGCAGATGAAGTTATATATAAACCTTTTGCTGATCTGGCAGTGATTGCCATGATTAGAATTTGCAAAGTATACATGTTTCCACTGACAATTATAAACAGAATGGTTTACAAAATATGCATATTATTTATCACCATTTTATTTCCTAGCACTCTGATAGTAACAGTTTGTCAGCATTTCCTTTTACCTTTTATGAATATGACTTTTCTCTTTTTACAACACTAGAGGAATTTCTTTTCAAATGAAATTACACCCTGCTTTGCTTGTCATTGGCCTAAATACGTATTTAACCAAACATTGTAAATCAGGGAAAACATTTTAACCTCAGGCAGGTTAGTTCTTCTAGATATATTTTGACATATACCAATTTAGGCTAGAAACAGAAATTTGGCATCATAGTTTTAGTTCTTCCTGAAGTCTGGATTAAGTTGAACTATCCTTCTACAAAGTGTGATAAAGACTGAGCTAAATCTCTTTTTCCACTTAGGTTTAAACTATTTGGAAGATAAATTCTTTTTCTTTTTTTTTTTCAAAAGGTGAAGCTATTAGTTTGAAACTCTAAAAATTCAAGCTATTATCTTTTATCAGAAAGTGTTCTGGCAAGCCTTTTTTCATTTTATTGACTAATTTCTGGTTCCACTTTTGCCTCCTTACTTGATGGTGCCTTAGATGTATATACACCTGCCTGTATGATACATATTATTTATTTGTTACCAGGTTAGCAGTCCTAAGGAAAAAAAAAACATTAGCATAGATGCTGGAATAGGAAAACAAAATTAAATTGTGTGAACTGCTTGTAGGTACAGGCCTAAGTTGCAAGTGCAAGTCATGTACTTTAGCGATGCTTCTAGGGTTATAGAGACAAGTATCTCAGATCTCTTGGATGAATTGGGTTAGAATCCTTACTGTTTACCCTCATTAGGATGTATAGCAGATGTGACATGTTAACTTAATTGTTACAGCAGAAGCACAGAAAGATGCCACAGGGAAATCTGTTGTCTTTTTTCATGGTTGTATGTCAGAAAAAAAGGTAATGTTTTGACTGGACCAAAATAATTACCTATTAAAAGCATACCCTGCATACCATTTTTTTTTCCTTCTTTTTTTTAAAATTCTTATTGTGTGGCTTAGGGCAAGCAACCAGCATGACACAACTTTATATGTGACTAATAAAGTAAAACTGATCCAATACCCACAGTTTATAATACTGTGCCTTTGCTTAGATAGCCAACAAGCATTCCCAAGGGGTCCTGAGACATTGTCTGTTTCTGAAGTTGATTGAACAGCAGATGGGAAGAAAAGTCTCAGAGCTTACTGAAGTCCTAAAGGAAGTCCGCAACGAGAATTGCTGATCTCCTTGGAAAGGATGTGACTGCAAATGCTGGTAAGTGTCTCCTTGTGTGTGGTTTAAAGTGGCTGGGGTCATGGTTCCCCACCACCAGATGCTCCCTCTCTACCCTGCCTCTTCTGAGCCCAGCTCCTCCCTGCATTCCCCTCAGCTGTCCTCCACATCCAGCTCGCTGCCGGGAACTGCTTGGCAACTTGCATTTTAGAGGCACCAGATTGCTGCAGAACAGATAACTCTTTGTGAACTGAACTTTTTTGTCCTGAAAAAGCAATACTTTCAGCAGTAAAAACACACTTCCAATCTGCGCAGGTAGTCACGTTCCCTAAACGTGATAAATGGTGGCTGGCCCATTTCCTTAAATGTTGCTTTGATTCACCACTAGTTGGAAGGGACAGAAACTTCATAGAAGAACGATGCTGCCTGCTGAGTAGTTCTGCAGCTGGACCTAACCTCTTCCCCACTATATGTATTTATTGACTGTGATATGCAACTGTATCACCTCTCACTGAAGATCTTAAACGGCTTGTAAAGGAGAGTCCAGTTATATCAGCTTAATGCAGGAAAGACTGAGACACATAATTTTTCAATTACTATATGTCATATTCTTGTATGTGTCATTTTTGTCTTCTAGAAAGCTGTCTTCACAATATGGGGGAAAAACTACGCAGCCAAAATCACTGCAGTGTAGTAGAAATCACACTCTGCAGCTAGTGAATCTAATCAGAATGGCAGCTTTTCTATCAAATGTGAAATTATCCCAAAAAGTCTATAGCAAGCATTACCTCTTATATCCTAGGCTACCTTAAAATAACTATAATTTTTCTTCTGCCTCTTGGGGAATTTTCATAAGCACTAGAACACTCTCGACTAAATCCTATTTTCCTTGCTCTGAGATTTAGTCTGGGTCTTACTGAAATTATCAGAAATGTTTGCATGAGTAAGACAGGAAACATTTTATACTATCCCCACAAACTATGCGATAGGGAAATTTGTCAGCCAGTCTTTCCAGAAATGATTGCATTGATTTATCTTCAGCACGGTATTTCTCAACAAGGTTTCTTCAAACACTTCATTCTTAAAGCTATTTCCCTTTAAGAAACTCCTGCCATCTGCAGCTTTTATAGCTTGAAGCACTAGAAGGTTGCTCCTCAGATGGCTGTTACTTCACAAACAGTCATGGTTTTGACAGTCATGGGCTAGGCACTGCAAAATCCCAAATCTCTGCATCTTTTGGAGAATAATTCTTCTGACTTTCTCCAAAGCTTTCTTGTTTTATTTTGCTTAGTTTCTTGTTATACTTTCTGGAGCCAAAATGGGGCTCTTTATCCCTTCCCATCAGCTCCCTGCACGCTCTGCTCGTGAGTGCATTCTCTCTTGTGTCTGATCTCCCAAAAACTTCTCTGCTGTGGCAATTGTCTATGTTACAAATGGAGAGCAACGAATATGCCCTGGGCCCCTTGACTCCAGGGTAAATCCTGCATCATGGCAACAGTCACTGCTTGTCCAGGAAGGCTACAGCAGGACAGATAAGAAAGGCATGTGGGCTCTGGGGAGAGCCTCCCTGAGAGGCGGTGGCCTCCACAAAAGTGGAGCTCTAAGCAGCAGGAGTGAAAAGGTGCCTGAGATATGACCCATGCAGACCAACCAGAAAACAAGGAGATATGCTAATTCCACAGCAAATTCAACCTTTTTCTCCATTACAGATCTTATAGCTTGAAACGGTTCCTGTTTCAATCTGGAGCCTCCTCCAGTAAGACCACAGTGGCATTCATCCTGAGCTGTGAAGGGAGAACTTTTGAAAGCTCGGGCTTGGCAGCTTTGTCTGGAAAAGCTTTGCTGCTGCCATAATGCCCTGGGAGAATGACAGAGAAAATGTAGCCTGCTAAAAATTAAAAGGATGAATAATGTAAACAAGCTGATTAAATTCTGTAACCTCTTAACTTCATGGCTCTAGGGTGGCTTATGTCCCGTTAAAATGAATGGATTCTGCAAGCTGAGAGGAGGAAATTAGAGTTGGCTAACAGAAAAAAAAACAAGCAGTGTGCAGTAAAACAAGGCACAAACAGCTAAAGAGAAATTGCTATTTTATTTTCTCCATCTGCTCTACCGTTGTGGTGGTCTGCCTCATTATTTCACAGGGTAGAATATGATAAGTTCCTACAGACAAGGGTTTACAGGATGCTGGTAACGTTTTCTACCTAGTTACCTGGTACCATTTAAAGCAGATTTGAAGGATAACATGCCCAGAGCACTTTCCAGGGTAATTATGGCGATTCGAATCTAAAATACATTAATATATAATCAAATAAAATTCCTGTTCTGTCCTATTTTAACATACCTGAGATGCAAAGTGTCTTTAAATTAAGAAAAATCTGAAGGACACAACTTCTTGCCAGCTATTCCTTTATTGCACAGACTTATTTTCATGATTAGTGGGTATGACTCCATATAAAAAGGTAGGAGAGAACAAGTAAATGCAAACTATTGAACATTCTACAGGCTGTCACTTTTACACATGAACTTAGAAGAGGCACGTGATGTTTTGTCTCCCTTTCTTTGACAGTTTTGTCAGGCTGGGGAAGCTGTGTTTTCTACCTAGTCACGAATACAGCTAGTGCCCCACACAAGGAATTCTGGCCAGAGGGGAGACCTTCAGATGTATAACAGCTCTTGCATTAGATTGCTGAAGAGAGAACTTAAGAGATGTGGATTACAAACAGGAGGCTGAGAGGGATTGATATACTCCAGTAAGAATCAAAGCAGTAGAGGGATTTCAATAAGTTCAGTCCCCTGTCATTTCTGGGAGTCACATCATGTAACCCCACAGGTTTGTAATTGATCAAGCTCTATTTTACAACTAATTAGATTTTTTTTTCCTTAATGCCTCCAAGTAGAAAGCTATTCCAGATCTTCACTGCAATAATGTCTAGGAGTCTTCTAATTATCATCATAAGCTTCTTTACAGCCGGGTTATATTAGTTCCTTAACCTAAATAACACTACTCCACCATGGGATTTTCTTTGTTAATATATTTATAAAGACCAGCCATAGCACCTTTCAGACATTAATGGAAAGCAAGTTGCTTGCTTTCTTATTATTTACATGTGCTATCCTTAACAAGTGGGAGTCGGGGAGGGAGAAATGGGAATCTGGCGACAAAATGAGTCAGGGGGTTAAACCTCTGCTCACCACTCAGAGGAGAAACACCTCTGGGATCCTCCCTTTCTAAACTTTTAGAAGATTTAAATAGTTCAGATAAAACTCTGATCTCCAATTGACTGAATTGCCCTAGATGCCAAAATATTACTTCTGATATAAATAAAAAATGAGCCAGCCAATGTTATCATCATTATAAACTCATGGGAATGAGCTTTCATATGTGTACTGTACTTTTGCTCATTGATTTCTTTTCTCATTCTAGTTTACTTGATCTTCATTTACTTGTAATAATAGAGAGAAGAGAAACCTGAACTGGTTTTCCTATTCAGTGTTTAAAGTGTATCATTTCAAGCACGTAAGAGACAACATCAAATTGTTAATGTGTGCTTTTATAAATTCTATGGAAACTAACATAAGTGGCACTGTTTAGGTACTATTCACATAGACACTACCTTTTTGATATAACAAAAGACAGTGAATGGAAGCTGAAATGAAATAAAATCAAATTAGAAGTACAATACAAAATTTCAATAGCCAGAAGAGGTGAACTTTGGAACAGGTTTTTTAGAATAATGGGAGTTTCTTCGACAGCAGCGATTTTAAAATCAAGAATGCATACTTTTATAAAATGTATGCATTATCTTAGAGAACGTATTAACTCAGTGACGTATGTGTTCATCTGTCAATAAAAACAATTTGCTTAAAATTATTGGATGTATTGTAGGATTATTTGAACTGCTCTAGGCTAGAGTTCTAGAAAAAGAGGTAACTCCATTGGAGAGAGATGAAGCTGCTAGCTACTTGTTGGAGTGGCAACAAAAAAGCTTCTACAGACATATGAAATAGTTATGCTTACTTTTAATGACTGTTTCCTGTTAAGATTAGCAATTTCTGTGGAATAATGAATCCAGTAGATAAAGTACTAACTCTGATGGGTGAGTAAGGGATGGGAACCAATAAGACTTGCAAGATTATTTTCCATTCGTACTTAAAGAAGCAATTCCTGGAATTGAAAATCCTCGTGCAGCCTCTCCATGGGTGTGAAGGTTGCTGGGAGAAGCTGACTGGAAACTTCTACTAGACAAATTTTGGACAAAATGCCAATAATGTGACAGGTTTATATTGAGTACAAACACACCCCAGTACACCAGATCTGCCCTTTCATGTTCAGCATGAACAAAGTATTGCCATATTGTAAGCAAGATTCATTCCAAGAAAATACATGGTGATACTAAGCAGATGCTGCTCTTCAGTCACCAAAATATGCAGTTGTAGAAATGCTGTTTGGAGGAAGTCTCTGGAATCATCTAGCCCAAAAAGCTGAGCTACTGCCAGTTGCCAGCCCTGTCGTTGTCTTGCATCGTCTTGAAATCCTCTGGACAGGGAGATCCCACAACGTCTCTGGTCTCCTGTTCCAGCACTGCAGTGTCCTAGATTTTTTGTATGTCCTGCCTTCCAGAGTTTCCAAACAACCTAACTGAACTCCCACTCTGTGGGCAATTCCCTCTGCCTCTGCTTTACCTTAAATTGAGAGAGCTTCATCTTTGTAACAATCCTTCCTTAGCAGTAGTTGCCCTTTGGCAAGTTTTGACTTGGTTTGTTCTTCATTTACATCATATAACTTTCTTTACATATTCATTGCCTCCCACTCATTAGTTATATTTCTGGACACCCTTATATTGCAAATTCTATGGCCATTTTAGTATTCTCTGATGGGAAAAACATCATATTTCCCCTTACCTTGTGTTGTTTCTATGATGTCATTCTCAGTTCTGCTTGAAGTATGAGGGACCGACTCAAAGTTCACTGAGATCTTATGAAAAAGATCTCAAAACCCTTGATTTGATTTCAACTTCAGGTGAGCTATTCTGACCTTCTTCAATGTATTGACCATTCCAGAAGTAAAAGCACAGTAAGACTCAACAGCAGTAAGGCTCCCCACATATAGCATGGGGCTTAGTGCCAAGTAGGTATGAATCTAGGCCTTTCCTGTGTCTTGAACAAGTATAGAACAGGCTGAAGGGGGTAAAATATGAGGAATTTTCTTTCTAACATGATGGTAGTGGAACTTTTGACAGTAAGCAAAATGGGGAGAAAGGAGCATAAGACAAATTTTTTACTAAGTGCTACCCCATGTACAAGGTACATTCTTTTGAAGTATCAATGTTCTTTTAGAGCATCTGCTCTTCAAAGGAAGAATGACAACTGGTTTGAATAGGAAACCTTAAGCCCTAAGCATAATAGATAAAGAATGTGAATGCCTTTTGATGTAAGCAGAAGTCTTTGATGTATTTATAAAATCTAGCAACTCATCTTGTACTTTCAGCCAGTTAATATATGGATTAAAATAATTAGTTATAACTAACAGGTTTTACAATGTTTTAAAGCTATTCTTCGGGCTCTTCCCTTTTCTTTCTTCATTGCTGACAAGCCTACTACTTTTGGAAGCCATATCACTGGTGTCTATAGTCAAAGGCAGATGTGCTAATACAGCAATGCTTAATGACTTAAATAAAGCTTCCTTAATACAAATGGAAATTAAAAGCAGAGTGTGTGTTGGATGAGGAGAACCAGGCTGTTGCTATTCGGCTGGTTTCATTTATAAAGTTGACAGTTCCCTTGCCTAACAGAGCAGGAGCCAAACTGTACTTTCAGTTCTTGACACAATAGTATAAGCCAGGCTAGCTCCACTGAGGTCAGTGAATTTGTTCACAGTTTATCTCTTGGGGAGCAGTATCTGGCCTTAACTAGAACAGGATTTCATTTGCCACCTTATAAGATAAATGTGCTGGAGACATTTAAGAAAAATCTAAGCCAAAGTATTCATTCTATAGAGGTACCAGTGTTACTGAAATCATCTTATTCCTTTTTAAATTACTGTCTTCTCTGAAGAAAAAAAGACTCCTTCTCTGTGTATTGGTAATTTTGTCTGACCAGCACTCTCCACGGCTGCTGTCCTGAAATATGAGAATAACTCCTTCCCTGAAGCCTGCCTTTAATAGCTCCACACTTGTCTGGTGCTTCCATTTCATAGAAAAGTTATTGCCCTCAGAAAATATCAAGAGCTCTTTTGGCTTTTTGACCACTCATGACTTTATTTTTCACAATAAAATCAGTTGTTTTCAAATCAGCAGAGAGCAATTGCATGTACTAGGGGAGTGCTCACATCTCCTCTGCTATAATGAATGTGTCCCAGGGCTATGGTATCTATCTGTCCTTTCAAACTGCCTGCTTAATTTCCTCTGCAGCAGCCCCAACACCTGCTGCTCATTTCACCATGGGGACTCATCGTGAATTATTCTAATAATATTCATGCATCTGTCCTGCACACTTTTTGATGTGAACATCTCTATTACTTTCCTTCAATCAACATACCTTTGTTTCTATGACCTTTCTTTTATGAATAGCTAGGGACTTTATGCTATGTGAAGGTTTATCACAAAAGTCCCACCTGGCCTTCAGAGTGGTCCACATACCTGAATGACAGACATGATATAGCAAATACCAAAAATATGACAGAAAACCTCCTGGTCTATATTTCATGTATTTTGTACTTTCAGAGAAGATTTTCCTTGTAAAATCATGTGGTTTAGGGGAAAATATAAATAAAATTCTCTTTCGGCTTCATATCTCTTCTGTTTTTCTGTTTTACTGTCCTCTCATCACTTCTTTTCTTGCAGATCAGTACAGATGCTCCAGTTGAATTATTGTCAATCATTATTGCAGTTACTAAGCAATGCTTCTGCTCTTAGCTTGATCTATTGTTTTGTTACAACTCCACATGTAATGTCATCATGGTTCTTTTCCAGTGATGTACTGGACAATATGGATTCAGGATTCAGCCTGGGATTAAGACATGTGAATTGAGGTATATATGTTTGAGCTAGTAGAGAAAATCTGTTGTCAAACTCAGTCTGAAGGTCAATTGAGACATCCCAAGACATCCAGTATGTCCTTAAAGGACTGGCAGGAGAGAAACAGAAGTCATGAGAGATGTTCTGGAGTAGTGGGTCCAAGCAGAAGGCCCTATAGCATCTAAAATTATGTTTAAACGTCTACCAGCAGGCAACTGAAAGCCTGTTACCAGTATTATCTTCTTCATGTGCTAACCTTGAACTGAATCCTGCTTTATGTTACACTAGAGGAGGCAATCCAGCATGCTTTATTCAGGCAAGAATTTACTCTGTTGGTAGATAAGCTTTTGCCTGAACAAGGCCAATTGGGTTGGGTCTCCAAGCATGTGTGTGATTAATCTTAATTCATGGTCTTCTCGAGATATTTGTTTTTGTTTAGAATATCTTCTGCTAAAACCACTTTTGCTATTGTGTTCCTAAAAGCAAACAGCTGAAAGCTGCCAGATTTGAAGGTTTTCATTTCCATTCTCATACAGTGACTTTCAATTTTTGCTTCCTAAGTCTGGCACATAGGTTTCTCATTATTTTCCTTTGAATTGCTCCCAGATACATAAGCCCTATTTGCACTGTTGTTGAATAGGTGTGATGAGCAATGGACTTTGCTCAGCACTTTGTTGCATCAGACCTCATCTTCACACTTTTACTGTGGAAATTCTGCAACATTATGAATCAGATCTGTGCTGTGATCAGAGAAGCAGCACAACTCATAATCGGTGTGAGAAGGGCAGTTTCCAATATTTGAGTAGTGCACAGTGATCCTGTTGATGCTTTTCAGACCTGACCTGGACCATGTTTTTATCATAGCTGGCCTCTTGCCTTTACATTAAAGTGAGGTGGTTGCTGTTCACTGAATCTGGAGAATGATCTAAAAGAGTCTTCCAAGCTGGTGCCTATCCCAGTGTACTAAGAAGCTGTCTCACAATTTGCAGCACTGCAGTAGTGAATAATAGTAAATGAGAAGCAGAATCTGGAACAGTCTCATTCAAACTGTTCAGATCCCTTGTCCTCTATCTCCACCCCGTCATCAAGAACAGGAGTGTTGGAGATTGTCACAGGAGCTCCTGCTCTGGAGCCTCTGCTTCACTTCACAGCACCTGGGGATAAGCAGCTACACTGATGGACAAGGTCCTAATACTTGTCCATCAATACTGGTTCTGGGAGAGTTTTGTTTACTTTTGTCCTTACAAAGATGAATTAATCATAGCCTTTGTCTTCTGATTTTTACCAGGAATCCTTCTCCCTCCTGGATTTAAAAAAA
>VXBJ01003839.1:84490-100004 GCA_013400055.1 Nycticryphes semicollaris
AAAAAAAAGAGCCTCAGTGGCTTGGTTTTAATAAAAGGTGACTTGTCTTCTAGATTTTCTTTATGAATGTTCCTTTCCTGGTTTTTCAAACTCTTTCTCAAATCTCCTACTGGTGCCCCATACATCAGGTGGATGAGTAGAAGAAGACAGGAAGAAAAACTACAGTGCTACCCTGAGGCTGCATTATATTTCATCTCCTCCAGATACATAATGCCTTGAAAGAATGAGTAACACAGCAAATTAAAATGAAAAGCTACTCAGAGGAATTGAGTGAATTAATGAGAAATAGGCAAATACCAACTAAAGAAAAGGGCTCAAAAAAAGAGTAAGACAAGAGAAGACAGTTCAATGAAGCCCACCTTCAACAGTTAAATATAATCTTTCCCCTGTTTAAACAAAAATAAAAAGCTAGGGAGGAAAATCTTGGAGGCCTCTTGTAAGAAATTTAAAAAAGAAAGTGAGGATACAATCTTTCTGGTAAACTGAGCAACCACCCTCAAAGTAGTTGAGCTTTTGTCCCTTCATTTCTAAAAGGAGGCCACTGCTGATTTCCTGACTAAACTCATCCAGATTAGTGCAAACCAATGAATTATTTTTTCAGCATTATTAATCAACTTCAATATCCTCTTATATTCACCACATATGATTTACTAATTTGAAGAAAACTCTTTTAAAAACAGAAGTTTTAAATGTCTCCTTTATGAACACATTATGATGATCACAAAATACTAGTAAGCATTATCTTGCAGGTAACACATGTACCAAACATTATAATAAGATTTTAGAAGAATGTTCAATAAAACTCCAGATAAAGAAATCACCTCATAACCCACTAGAGTAAGAGACACGGGTTAACAGCACACATTTCTGGAAGCTGAAGAGCATGGATGATGCAGGCTAAGGTGGGTTTCCAGTGCCCATATTAGCTTAAATTTTCCATGTGGCCCTGGGGTGTCAATTCGCCAGCCTGTGCTGGCCCTATAGTCACTAAAATGGGGATAGCAGCATGTTACAGAGCCACCATGAGGGTAAAGGGTTTCAGATCCTGTGATAATGATACTCATATTTTAGATAGACTGGCAACAGGTGTTTATTGTGAAAGCGTTGCACCCTTAATTCTTATATGGGACAGACATATGTTTCATATACAGTACATAAAGTGTGTGTCATATTTCATATGCCAACACTGACGACTGCAATATATTAAAAGCTTCTTTCATATAATGAGTTACTCTATGATGTCATTTAAATTCAGTCTGTGAAACATTTGCAATGACTATAGTGTTTGTAAAAGTACTTGCGCCATATGAAATGCAGTATATATTCCCCAGCCCAGAACATGTAGCATCCTATTCCCATCATCACACATAAATATATTAATAAACAGAAAATTCTAGTAGTAGCAAACTAGAACTAATTTAATACTGGTTGTGAAAGCCTGAACAGTTAAATAGCACTGAATATTTATATAATTCACAAATTAGAATAGGCTACTTGCTCATTCCTGAAAAATCACAGAATCACAGAATCTTAGTGGTTGGAAGGGACCTTTGAGAACATCGAGTCCAACCACATGAAAAAAAAAAAAAAAACAACAAAAAACAAACCAACCAAAAACCCTGAGAATGATTCTTCAAGGAAAAAAAAACAAAAAACCACAACACCTCACTGAGGAAAGACTGCAAATGATTGGAGTGACAGANTGCCGAGTTCCCTCAGCCTCTCCTCGTACGACTTGTTCTCCAGACCCCTCACCAGCTTGGTGGCTCTCCTCTGGACACGCTCCAGCACTTCAATCTCCTTCCTGTAGTGAGGGGCCCAGAACTGAACACAGTACTCGAGGTGAGGCCTCACCAGTGCCGAGTACAGAGGCACGATGACTTCCCTACTCCTGCTGGCCACACTGTTCCTGATACAAGCCAGAATGCTGTTGGCCTTCTTGGCCACCTGGGCACACTGCTGGTTCATGTTTAGCCGGCTGTCCACTAACACTCCCAGGTCCTTTTCTGCCAGGCAGCTTTCCAGCCACTCTGCCCCAAGCCTGTAGCGCTGCCTGGGGTTGTTGTGACCAAGATGCATTAAAGAGCTCAAACTGTAGTCCAAGTTAATCAGTAGATAGGTTTGAACTTCCAGATGTAGGACATGTTAAATCAAATGCATTCAGTGAGTGGAAAAGGGGAAAACATTTCACTTCTCTTCATTAAGGGAAAGTAAAGGAATTTAATTATGGCAATTAATCATAGAAAATATTAAAAAAAAATGAGGTAATACAGGGACAAATTTTTCTCTGTTCATGCATGGTAACACCAGACTTGGCCAGAATTTCACAGATTACATCAGTTTAAGTGGACGTTAATTTTTAACTCATCTCACCTAGCTTTTGGTGTTTATACCTTTATGGGCAACAGATAGAAACAGATCTTCTGGGCATGACTCACAGCATTAGAGTGGACAGTGCCCTACCTAGTTCTGACCACTGACTGTAATGTGAGTTCAGACAGAAATAGATGTACCCTGCACCATTTTGCCAACATTTAGAGCAGGATTCAGCTGCCTGAACGTAGGCATGCAGTGTTGTTTTAGGCACTGTTGGGTGTCTCACCTATGTCCTGCTATTCCAGAAAAACACGGGTTTCCTGGATGGCCCGTGTCACATCTGCTGTTGCCATGCATGTATCTTGGATAAACTACTCCAAGTGACACAGAAGTGTGTGCCTAGATTTAGGCAACTAAATGGCTTTCAAAGGTCCATGGCATTACACTCCAAGGGACATAAAAAATGCAAGCAAAAAGCATAGGAGAAAGTCCGAGGGGAGGGAAGGAGGAGGGAGAAAACGAAGTTGAACAACTTCAAAAGTACCATATGCACTAAGCATTTGCAAAAGGATTTCCTGTATACTTAAAAGCCACAGTGATTTAACATGTCCTACATCTGGAAGTTCAAACCTATCTACTGATTAACTTGGACTACAGTTTGAGCTCTTTAAATGAAAAAGCAGGTGTTTATCAAAAAAGAAGGAACATTCTTAAAGCCTAGTTGTAAACTTAGACCACTCACAGAAAGAATAAACAATTCTTAATGTTTTACAGAAAAAGAATGGTAAAGCAAGAATATTTTAAACTGAAACACATGGTAATATCACTCTTTGCCTAAAGGAATAATTATTATAGAAAGCAAATCATTACAACTGCATTTTCCTATGCTGGATGTGATGCAGTTACATTTGAAATTGTCTTTGTATGGGAAAAAAAGTCTCTTTGCCTGTAGATCTGTATACCGTAAACATGATTTTCTGAGAAGTTTATTTTTTCAGGGAGAAGGGGGCTGCTGTTGAACTGCATAACGAGAATGCTAGCACATCCACATTGTGAAAAAATCTAATGGCTATCTACGTATCACTTTCTTATTAGAGAGTAAGATAAATGGCGGATGATGCAAAGAATTTAAGGGACTTTTCTTATCAAGGCCTTTTTATTGCTGCTTTTCCACTTAGCCATATGGGCATAGAGCGTTAAAAACACTGATCATCTGTGGTAATGAAGCCTATCCCAGTGCCTTTGCACAGTTTACCTTCAGGCCCTTGAACAACCTTCAGAAGTCACCTACCTCTCTCCAGTGATTAAACAGGAATGCATGCTTCTACATACACTACTCTGAATCACATATAAACTAGACACATAAAAACATTTTCTCACAAGTGTCCTGACCCATTATATACTTCCCGTCCCTCTTGAACTACCCTGGGTTCATGGTCATCAATGGTCTTGTCTTTTATTCTTTTATTTATTCGCTTTGTGGTCATATTTGATTCTGGTTTCTACAAGACCCTGTGTCAATAAGTTCCACCTTCCTTATTAAGTATTGTGTGAAGTAACTGTTTGCTCTTGAGATTTTCACCTTTGTAAAATGGAGGTTTCTTAAAGCATTACTACAGCCCCCCTTGATTCTGTGCATTACAGTGCTTTTTTACCCTTATAGATATGTATCCTGTTTGAGAAGGTATCTACATGAACTGTTTTTAAGACTTAAAAACTAAATGGTGTGATTTTTTTCTTGCTTCTTCAGAACTCTTAAAAAGAGCAGTTAAACACACAGTGATTTTTTCTGAAATCTCCAAGAATTGTATGATATTGGAGTCTCACAAGGCTGAAATAACCTATTTTTCATTATCTATAGCCAAGCTGCATGAAGCATAAGCCCGTTGAGTTGCAGACAGTCTTCTTATTACAAGGGTATACAGTGCCTACCACAAGGGAGACATAACTCCTGGCTCTTCCTCTGTGGCTTTTTTATTCTCCCTGAGCAAATATGTTCTTGTCAGCACTGCATCTATGGTTTGGCTGGGTGTAGTAGGATGGCTTCTGTATTCTTTCATTGGTTGGCCATTTGTGTTGGAATTAACATTTGTCTAGTTATCTGAGACATAGTGTCAACATCTGGAAAACTTTAGTACATTGGGGACATTGATATTGTACTTCTTCCTGTGCTTGTAACATTGCCTATATTCCGTAATGTGAACTATTTTTGTTACATTTTTCACATTAATTTATTGAATGTGCTGGTAGATAGATAATTATTTTATTTTATCCTTTTAGGTATCCATACTTACAACATTATTTTAAAGAACATGCTTTCCAAGAGTTTGTTTCACCTACTGTTTCAACTATGGTTATGAAATAATCTCAAAATAAATAGCTATAAACATTGTGGGTGTTCAGAGGGAAGTTTTTCGTTACTGACTACAAGAATCAGGAAAGCTGCAATACTTTACTCAAAAAACATGTTGAGACCTAAGATGCTGATTTGAAAGAGGGCGTTTTCTGGATTGACTCTCTCTGATGCATCTTATGAGCATTTTCTAAGAAAGCATAATGTGGAATTTTACATCATTGAGTATTTTATGCCACATGAATCTTTCCCTCTTCCATTCTTACTGGTTTTTGTCCACATGATTGGTTTTTCAGGCTTTTACAGGCTAATTTAACAATTTATGTACAAATGCTGTTTATTTTTTAAAATGGGAAGTGGGCCCAGTTTCTCAGCTCTTTTTAGGTGAATTTAAATACCAACTGCTTAGATGCCTTTAGCATACCTGATTCTTCAAGCTTAAAGCATTAAAAAAATCTATTGGCAAACTTTATGTTTGTAGAGTATATCATGTTGTATATCACTTATATCACTTACCATCTCTATTCTATAGTAGTTTTACCTATCAAACTGGGGACAATAATCCCTACCAACCTCATAGAGATAAGGTCACTTATGTAATATGTTGTGCAGCTCTCTAAATATACAAAATATAATGTGTGATAGTCAGTCATTATTAGAAAGCCCCATTGTTTCAAAGCAGATCACTTTTCAGATCATATCTTTTCAAAATGTGAGTCCCTTGACATTAAAAATGTTTTTATCTCTGAACTTAACTGTGGATAGAACTGAATTATTATTAAAGAGAACTAGAATATCTTAAACTTTGAGGAACTTTGCTTTTTAATGTTAAAACTGAATTTAAGTAATGATCTGATACAGAAAAAAAAAAAAGACTGCAAAAACTTGAGTGCATTATTCTGTTCAAATTGCTTTCAAACCTCATGTTTTCTTTAGTCTTCAAAGAAATGTGCCTAAATCTTTCATAAAAGGCTCTATATGTTTATATAAATACTGTCATCATACACTAAAATAAAAACTATTTATTTAAGAAAAAATATATATTTTTACATTAAAGTGCTGAATAATAAAAGAAAGAATACAAGAGTCCATAAACCTTTTTTTTTTCCACTGTTTTTTTCCAGTTCATTCTGGCTCTAGGCCTCAAACAACAGAGGTTTTTAGTCGCTTACAACTGTCTATGATTCATAACAATTGTTTTTAATCAAGAGAAATTCTGCTTTGATTAAGAGTTTTGAATGCAGTGTGAGTGTAGGCATGAAGCACTCCTGCAGTTCCTCAGGAAGCTGTCCCACCACTCTGGCTGTATGGAGGGATCTTTCTCACCATCACACACAGCAAGGCATGGCCATCACAGAGAAGGAACTTGCTCATGACCCATTGGGTGGAAATTTCTCTGCGTCTCCCTCCAAAATAAACAAAGCAAAACAAACTTTTGGACTTGTTGCTTGCTTCAAAAAAGAAGCCTTTCAGAAAGCTCTACCCAGATAATAAGCTAGGAGAATATTTACAAACACTCCTTTCTTTTCTAATGTTATCACATGCCTGACAGTAAAGAACAGCCCTCAACATCACTGCCTTCTCAAACCTGTATAGCTTTGGGTCTTTCCAGGTGTTGGGACATGTCAGTCTCAAATCCTATACATGAGGCAGCAGTCTATGGCTTTTGGTGGGTTTTAGGGCATGTTGGGAAAGGAAGAGGACAGAATACCTCTCCCTACGGTTTAATGGAAAAACCGTTTGCTGAACAGTAGGAGGTGACGAAATAAGAGGAAGCTCAAATACCTTAGAGAAAATAAATTCTAAAGAGGCAGAAAAAAAAGAACAGTTTAATGATGTGAAAAAGAAGCTTTTGAAATCTGATTTTATACCAGGGTTGCAGTAAAAGATAACAACATGGGCCAAGGGAATAGACACCAATCTCAGGTGAAGCAGCGCCACATGGCTGTAGCTCGGAATGGACATCTGATTATCCTTTTTCAAATAGGTCACCATTTAAAAGGATAGAGAGAAAATAATATCAGTGTGTCTCTGTCATCTGCTGAAGGCATCTATGCAGTAATGAAAGAGCAAATGTGGACACAGAATAGTTGAGCAATACCTTGTGTGATGTGTGAGAACACATCTGTCCGAGTAGGCATTTATTAGGCAGTCCCACAAAGAGGAAGTGGAGCAAATCATAAGCAAAGCTGCTTTGAAGAGCATCCTTACTGAGCCCTTACAGCTTGTTGGAAGCTGCTTTAAATGCAAAGTCTGCAATTAGAGTGTCCCTTTGTCAGCAAGTGGAGAAAAGAATTAAATCCAGATAAATATAAATGTATATTCTTGTAAGGAATCATATCAAGTAGTTACTATATTCCCACAGTAATCAGATTAAGGGATGTCCAGTAAAAAAGGGAAGAAATAAGAGAGGTGAACTAAGGAAGGAAAACAAGGGTGAGAGAGAAAAATGGAGGAAAACGAGAATCATGTATACATTGACTAACACTTTTTAAAGTCAGGCTCATAGTTATTTGGTCAATCATGCAGATGAGTTACTTTGGTTTTGCTGTTAGTTTTTTCTCCAAAATACTGATCATCTAGATGTTGCCTGAAGCTGAACAGAGCCACTTAGCACTGAACAGAGCCATTTAGTGCAATGGGCTAAACAAGAAACTGGGCTTTTTGGTACTTAAATAGAATCCCTGCCTTTCCTTGTAACCAGGTGACTCTCACTTTTCTATTTATTTTCTAAGTAAAGGAAAATATTTCACTCCTTGAGTTAAAGCACCTAAAGCAGAATGCATGACTTCATCAGGCATTCAACTAGTGAATAGTTAACTATTTTAATAAATCATTACTCAGAGCTCTCTGTCTTAGCTGAATGAGCAGCTACATTTGGTGGCTCAAAACTTGCCTGGAAAGCCTGCAGGGTGTATGTGCATGTAAGAGAGACAGGAGGAGGTAAGGAGAAGTATTCAGGGAAAAATAATCAGAATAAATATCCAACACCCATGGTCAGGCCAAAGAGATGATGTGTGTTCTGATCTAAAAAGTTTCAATTCTGTTTATAGCTGAGACTTCAATTCAGATAACAACATTGCCTTCAAAATCACTAGCACCATAAAGCAGAACTAGATTTCAGTCCAATACGTGGTACAATTTAATATGGTGCACTTAAAACTGAAAAAATAAAAATCCTAATTCTCACCCAAACCCAGGCAAACTACTTTTAATATTATACAATGATTTTTTCCTAACAATGGGAATTGTTAGGAAAGCTAACATGCAGTTAGACAGCATGCCATTACAAATCAATACAGACTGGTTTTATGCATTTCCTCCACTCCTAATCTTACACTAAAATATAATAGAATGACTTACCCAAAGCTTCAGGAACATTAAATCCCCAGGACACTAGTGATTCCAAGAACATAGTAAGAGCTGATCATAAAAATCAGTGCCAATAGTCTGGTTTTCCTCTATTAACAACTACTAGCAATGGAGTGTTGATTAGCATCCTCTCCTTCCCTCATTCCTGCATCCACCCACATATTAGTTCAGAATCAAAGAGCCAAACTGATGTTATGATAATAAACTGGTTTCTGCTGTCTTTCTCCTTTTCCTGTATCCTAAGTGATCCCAGTGTCACATTGGACCTTGACAGATGATTATTATTTCATTATTATTATTTCAGATAAGTCCCAATTAACTTTCATTCTTATTACTGCTGCAATCTCCTCTAGTGTCAGTGCAATTGATGCTGACAACATCTCAGCTGTCTTGCCCTGGCCCTGAAAGGCAGGGTGACCGCGGGACCCTGCTTTTCTCTCTTTGTCAAAGCGAGCGTCCAGGAGCTGCAGTGCTGAAATTTTGGTGCTGTCAGTAAGGAGCTTGTCACAAGCGCCCCACGGCTCCCACAGCTTTTTGAGCACACCCTGACAAATCCACATATATTTTCCGCCAATGTGGGCTGTGCAATGAGTCCTGTTGGTTAAAAGACATGCTGTTGCAGGGTTTTGCTCAAGAAACGTAATATCTAGGCATGAGTTGTCTCACTGATTTTTCTGGCTCACCACTAGTTTAAAGCAGATGAGTGGATTTTGTATGCTCTTTGCTCTTACCATCCTGCTTTCTTTTTTGATTCTTTATGACAGTGTCTCTTATTTACGCCTGAGTGATGGCTTTACTAAATGAAGGAGGAAAAGGGACATAGGAGGGAAGTGCTGTTGCCATGTAGCTTGGGAGACACTCACGCTCCCTTGTCCCACCAACAGTGGAACAATACTCTGCACTTCCATGCTCATCTTTCTGACAGCAGTCACCAGTGCTGTTTGCAGACTTTCCTTCCCAGAGCAGTTTGTCTCAGTTTCCAACAGCAGACAACTTGCACTTCCAAACCATGTCAGTACCTCAGTCAGTACTAACTCAGTACTGAGGTACCTGGAGAAAGGTCCTATGCAAAGCCAAGTCCCTTTATAGAGAAGAGGGGCTCATTCCACTTTCCCATCCTCAGTGATTGGGGTATTTATTTCTCTCTTTTTGATTCCCAGCTTAATTTTGAGAGGGAGAATGTGTGCGTGATGAGAAGATTGTTGCATATTTTCTGAAGGAGGCAAAGTTCAATACCTCAGATTTAGAAAAAAGAAGAGGAAGAAGGAGATTTTATAAAACATAAAGCAAACTGCCCTCAGTCACACTTTGCCTTCCGTCCTTTCCATGCTTTATCCCCCCAGAACACAGTCCTGTTGCCTCCAGGTGCAGGGAACAAACTATTATTAGATGCTGCAGAGCACTGCTGGGTCCTCTATGCTTATCTTGAGTTGTCCTATTATCTTTCCTGATTGCAGGAACACAACTCTACTTCTTTCCTGGCTGTCTGTACAGAATTTCCCAGGCTTTTATGCTCAGGAGCGACTTCTACCTTCTACCTACATTCTACCATCCTTTCCTTCTTTCTGTAATCAAAGTTGAGTTTGGTTGCTCCAACTCGCTCCATATATCATGAACAAATGGAGTTGCAGAATTTCTAATGTGACACTCAATTGAGCCTTCATAAATATTCAATCTGAAATACTGAAGGATATTGTTCTCTGGTGGTGCATCCATCAGAGTTTTTGAGTATTTTTCTTTACAGTTTGTAAAAATAATGTAAAGCCCAATACAATATCAAAGAAAGTTCCTTTTGTAAGACAATTGCAAAAAGTACTCATGTCTAAATATGCTCCATTGTATTTAAAAAGTGAAAACAATCCAATGGTTGCCACTTTATTGCTTTTTCCCCCTCTTCTTTTTTGAGGTTGCCTATGTAGAAAACATAAAGGTAATCCATTCCACAGAGTATGTAAGTATTAATGTCAGCCCTTGAAAATAGGCTACTGAGTCTGAATAAACCTAAGGCAAACACTTTTGTTCACTGCATTAAAATAAAGAAAAAATAACTCAACAATTATAGGTCATGTTCAATTACCCAGAAGGTCAGACAAAAAGCTATTGAGGGAAACTTGTTGGCAACATGGGTTGTTGGGGAAGGAATCTCACTTAATGGAACCCCGCAGCATCATTGTGTAAGGCTGTTTGCGATAACCTTGGAGTGTTTGATAAGAAATGTAAGATGCCTTTGCTCTGAGCTACTTCTCCAGCTCTCCACCAGTTTACCACAGAGTCAGTCTCCCTGAATGAAAGCTTTCATGATTTTGCTATATATTGCACCCTTTCAAAGGTCCCCTGCAGACTATCTGTTTGTTCTCTTGGGAATCTAAAAGCTGCATAGCACAGAAGCCTCTGTCCCCTTTCCACATATTCTTCCCTAATGCCCTCTGAAATAGCTTTCCTGACCAGCTAAAGGATTAAAGCTGAAGGAAAGCAGAGACAACCAGCTTCGTCCCTGATGCTAACCAGAGGAATTCTCCAATCAGTGGCACTTAAAATCAGCCAAGAAACATGAACTTCCAATGTCCAATACATGCTGGGGTCTTACATAGGGATGGGTCAGAATTGGACCCCAGTAACATCAGGCATTTTTTACTAGATTCAGTGGAGTCAATCCAGCCTTATTCTGTGAGTTAATGGACTCAAGTCTTTAGCACACTCCTTTGAAAATGACCTTTTTTGTCTGGTGTAATACCTCATAAGATGGGATACCAAGCCATGGAAGACGTGAGAGTGTATGGTAAATCAGGACTGTATGTGCAGGGGATCTGTAGGCCATGCTGCAATACTTAGAAATGGTTGCCACAGAGCTACATGAGGACAGAGCTTCCCTTCTCATGACGTGGCAGGGGGGGAGGGGGAGAGGGGGAGGAAAAAAAAGACATTTCAATTAAATTTAAAAAAAAAAACAAAACACAAACAAGTTTTAATTCAGAATAGCACCAATGAGAACCTGAACAATCTTCACTCTAATTTTTCTTGTTCATCAGACTTAATTTCCATGATTGTTCAATTTCTTACTTTCTAGTAGAAAAAGAGATTCTGTGATGTGTTTTGAAGAAAGATGACTCTGACCAATTGAGAAGAAGAGGAACATGAAGTGTTTAAATGCAGTTCTTGGGGGACATTACTGCTGCCTTAGTTTTTTTACATCCTTCAGTATCAGAAACACTATTTTTAATATGAACTTTCAGCAGAAACAAACAATCAATATTCTGCTTTTAAAAATATACAGAATTAAAATGTTGTTCATCTTTTCTTGTGGAATAATAGCTTTTTAAGGAAACCTCCACCTCTTATTGCAACATTTCTTTTCTTTTCACTCTCCTACAAATTTTTCCTTCAAATTGTCAGAATTACATGGCCACGAAGTAGCTGCATAATTCCTGTATGATCCTTTGAGAGTGATAAGACTGGATTGCTCTGGGCAGTTGTTCACCCTGAGGAAGTGAGTGCTAGGTGGAATGAAGCAGAAGTGTCTATTTCTGGTGGTTCACAAGGGAAAATAAAGTGAGTGCAAAGTTGACAAGACACCTGAGTGCGTCTGATTTGTCAAGAGACTCTGCTGCCATCAGGTAGCTTCCCCATCAGTCAGTCTTGCCTGCTCTCACAGGGTTGCCATCTCATTAATTTTAATAGGGTTGCTTGCTTGGCTGTGAGGGTCAACACTGATTAAAATTGTTTCAAACTGTTGCTGATAAACTGGAGCCCAGCTGTAATCCTAATGAGAGGTCAAGAAAGGTTATGAATCAGATCCCTACTAGTTTTGGACAATTGGGCCAACAGTTGTCGGAAGAGGTGGAACGCAACTAATAATCAGTTACAAGTGACCCAATAAACAATTTAAAGGAGGCAGCAGAAATACTGAGTCCTATATCCAAAGATCATAGTCAGAAGTATTAGTTATGAGGCTGCAGTACCAGTACTGGCCTTTATAGTATGAGGCTTTTTTCCAGAAGAAACCTCCTGCCTCTTTATAGTATGAGACTTTTTTCCAGAAGAAACCTTCTGCCTCCTTTCTCTCTTTTTATGACACAAGCTGTAGCACTAGATAATTACAACTCAGGTAAATATCCCAGGCTCACTTTGCAGTCAATAGAGAGAAAGATGTTCTTCTAAGTGCAATTCATCATTTTGTAAAATCTCAAATAAGCCTGATGAATCACACCCTAGAGGTTTTCTCTGTTGACTGAAAATGAAGCTTAAGATGATTCAACAGTCTCAGGCGCAGATATCTTCATTGTGACTATCTGGTCAGGAGAGATGAATCTCACTGAAAGGTACTGTACTTGTGAAGATGCTCTGCTTTTATTAATGGAAAAGCACAGACTCAAGGAATGTGTTCTTGTATTAAAGACTAATTTTCAGCCAAACCTGATGGTCTGTATAAACACTGCACAAGGAAACATGTAAATGCAGGTGGTAATGTGATTCCCCGGTCACAAACCTCTGCTGGAAATAGACCAAGCTGTTGGAGGAAAAACAATACTTCTGAACATCAACTTTTCACACCAGTTCCGTAGAAAAAAGCTGGTTGAATCCAGAGACACCTTCTGTGACAAGCCTATGAGATTTGTTTCGCCAAATACTTACCTGCCCTAAAGCAACGAAGGTATAAAAAAAATAGAGGACAAAAATATCTTTCATCAGTACTACTACCCAAATGATGCTTTTTAAGAGTCCTGCATCTTCATGCTGAACCTTAGCAAGCTAAGATCTACATGGGCAACCAATAAATCAACATATGAACAAAACTGTGTTTTAATGAGAAATTGTTAATTCTTAGCAGAATCACAAAACCAGTACAAAAAAGCAAACAATGCATCACTTCCTTTTTTTTTTTTTTTTTTTTTTCAGCTTAGGAGATGCAGAAGTGATAGATGAACTTCCAAAGAGCACAAGTTCTGCTCGAATGTTTTTCATGATACTAACTTTTTGTTCTTTGGCTGCAAAGGTTTGTTGTGTATCTTCATGGGACAAATCTTCCTGTAAGTTTTCCTGGCGTTAGTTGTCTCTGAATTTCATGTGAGATTGACTTTTTCTTTTGGTATGACTGCCTCTGATCTCAGTCCACCCCTAACTATTGAAATCAACAGAGCTGAGTGAGATAATTTTGAGCAACAAAAAAATTGCATTTTGAGGTTTCTTACTGAATGTGAATATTTCATTCCTGAAAGAGTTGCCAGACCTCTGGTCTCTGCTGAGATACTTGTGCAGTGACTATGCTCAGCTCCCATTTGCTCAGCCTGACGCAGCTAGTGTTATATGTGAACAGAGTTATGAAGATAAGAGTGACTAGTGACAGCTAAAAACAGTTTGGATACGTGCATGCTCTTTATAGATGAAGCAGATCTTTGAGCAAAGAGAAAGTGGTGGTCAATGGGATGGAGTCTAGCTGGATGCCTGTACCTAGTGGAGTTCCTCAGGGATCAGTACTGGGACCCGTACTATTTAACATATTCATCAATGACTTGGATGAGGGAACAGAATGCACTATCAGCAAGTTTGCTGATGACACAAAACTGGGAGTAATGGCTGACACGCCAGAAGGCTGCCCTGCCATCCAGAGAGACCTGGACAGGTTGGAGAGCTGGGCAGAGAGAAATTTAATGAAATGTAACAAGGACAAGTGTAGAGTCCTACATCTGGGCAAGAACAACTGCAGGTACCAGTACAAGTTGGGAACTGTACTGTTGGAGAGCAGTGTAGGGGAAAGGGACCTGGGGGTCCTGGTAGACAGCAGGATGACCATGAGCCAGCACTGTGACCTGGTGGCCAGGAAGGCCAATGGCATCCTGGGGTGTATTAGAAGGGCTGTGGTCAGTAGGTCAAGAGAGGTTCTCCTCCCCCTCTACTGTGCCCTGATGAGACCCCATCTGGAATATTGTGTCCAGTTCTGGGCACCTCAGTTCCAGAGGGACAGGGAACTGCAGGAGAGAGTCCAGTGTAGAGCCACAAAGATGATTAAGGGAGTGGAGCAGCTCCCATACAAGGAAAGGCTGAGGGAGCTGGGTCTCTTCAACTTGGAGGAGACTGAGGGGTGACCTCATTAATGTTTATAAATACGTAACGGGTGAGTGTCAGGAGGATGGAGCCAGGCTCTTCTCAGTGACAAGCAATGACAGGACAAGGGGCAATGGGTACAAGTTGGAACACAAGAGGTTTCACTTAAATATGAGGAAAAACTTTTTCACGGTGAAGGTAACAGAACACTGGAACGGGCTGCCCAGAGAGGTTGTGGAGTCTCCTTCTCTGGAGACATTCAAAACTCATCTGGGCACGTTCCTGTGTGAGCTGCTCTAGGTGTTCCTGCTCTGGCAGGGGGATTGGACTAGATGATCTTTCAAGGTCGCTTCCAATCCCTGACATTCTGTGATTCTGTGATATAAGACAAAGGTGATACAAATCATCTGACTACTGGACTACCTTTGCAGAAAATGAGGATGAGGTGAAATATTGAAATGAGACAGGAGACTACTGGTTGGAAGAACTTTATGACAACTGGTGACGTAGCTCATACTGCTGGTGCTGACCAGAAAACGAAGAGCACTTTCATAGAAAATTTTGGGGTTTTTCTGTACTTCCTACAAAATTAACAATCCCAGCCTAATTAGTCATAGTAATACCAGATGTGCAAAGAGGGTGCATGGTTTGAACTGTACAAATTTTGACGGTGGATCATTAGAAATCCAGACTGAACTACCCCAGAAGCCATACTTTGTATTTGTTTTCAAATACTCATCAAATCCAAAACTTTCAGATGAAAGATGTTGACCTCAACATACTGCATTTTCAAAGTTGGGGGTTTTTTTAATTGGAATGTTCCCAAATAGTTCAGCATACTGATTTTTTCTCAGCTCCAGACAGCAGCTGTAAGCAACTGTTAAAAAATCTCTGTGAGAGATGTAGCTGGGCATTTAAGAATGACACTTTTCACCCTAGGTCAATTGAATAAACAATCAGAGTTTGACCTTGTTTACTATACTTACTCTATATAACATTCATGAGCTATCCAAGTCTGTCTTACTATCCCAAAGCTGTCCTACGTGTATTAAATATCTATTTTTGGACATGAAAAACTGCCCCTGGAAGTCTCTGTCTCTCAAGTTAGGTGAGATTAACTAAAATCTAAAATGCCACATAGTAATAATATTGGTACATTCAGTCTGATTGAATCTAGAAGTGTGTAATAATTTGGAGCAAAATCCGGTTGGCGGCCAGTCACCAGTGGTGTCCCTCAGGGCTCAGTTCTGGGGCCGGTCTTGTTCAATATCTTTATCGATGATCTGGACAGGGGGATTGAATGCACCCTCAGTAAGTTTGCAGATGACACCAAACTAGGTGGGAGCGTTGATCTGCTTGAGGGTCGGAAGGCTTTACAGAGGGATCTGGACAGGTTGGATCAATGGGCCAAGGCCAATGGGATGAGGTTTA
>VXBJ01003839.1:100167-118184 GCA_013400055.1 Nycticryphes semicollaris
TTGTTGTTGTGTTTTTGGGTTTTTTGTTTTTTTTTGTTTGGTTGGTTTTTTTGGTTTTTTTTTTCATGTGGTTGGACTCGATGATCTCAAAGGTCCCTTCCAACCACTAAGATTCTGTGATTCTGTGATTCTGTGATTTATCTAGCCTTGACTTCACCCTCCTTATTTCAGTCACATTGTTCTCTGTCTTTCCATAGACACCAACTGCCACAGAGAAGTTTGGGCCAAGAAGCAATTTTGGGACCAAAAATTGGTAAAATCCCCAAGCAAAGATATTTTGAATCTGATATCAAGAACAAAAGCAAGTGACAGGAGAGTAGAGAAAAAGACAGGAGAGTAGAGAAAAAGGTAACGTTATCTTGCAAAAACATAGTAAAAGCATAGTTGTTAAGCTTACATTCCTTCAGGTTGTCAGTGTCTGATGTGGAAAGTGGTATTTAACATAATGATTTGCAGAACAGCTGCAAAAATTAGTTTCTATAGCAATGCTCTGAGCTATGGCCATGTTGGAAGTACCAGGGAGCAAGATGAGATAGATCTGAATATGGATAATTTCCTATATATGTAGGTTCTCAAGCTTTGCTGCGATAGATCATGTCATTTCCATACATGTGGGAGTTTTGTCTTCAGTTTTGCCCATTGCCAAAGAAAAACAATTCAGAAATAAATCCCTTTCCCTAACATTTGATTCCAGTAGCCTGAACTGACCATGGCAGCTTAGACTTTTTCAGTTCACCTTTCACATCCTTTCTTTTGAAAGGTTTTAAATTTTAGCTATCACATATGAACACAGCCAACACAGCTGTTAAGGCCTTATCCATGTCCTGTTTTAGACGCTTTTTACCCATGCCCACGTTCTTGCTTTGGACTCCTTTCTCCTCTCTGCCAAAGAGAACTCCATGCCACAGTAGACACACAAGGTCTCACTTCAAAGTTGTTCCCTTGGTCTGCTGTGCACCCATGTGAGATTGCTCATGGTTCTGATATCGAGTCTCCCACTGCAGTTTTTGGCCTATGTTCAGCAGACAGCATTTACTCCTACTTTCCCTCCTCCCCCCTCCACCCCCCTCCCCTTTTTTTTTCTTTCACATCCAAATTTGTATTTGAAAGAACTGTCTTCTAGGACATTATAGGAGAGAGGAAATCCTGATCCAAGGTTTAACAGCATCTGGTCTGGGTTGGGGTAGGCTTGGGATTTTTTTTGAGGGGGGAAGGTATTCGTCTTTTAATATGATACTGAAAAAGAACATCCTAGACTTCCCTGCATGATTTTGTGAAACATTTACTGGCACTGAAAACACTTATAGATTCCAGCCACTATCACAATATCTTTGATCTGGAACTGGGACTACTCCAACAAACACATTCTCTGTGCATGATGCACTGTATTTCTTTTTTCACCTGGTTTGTGTCTTTTAAATGTTTTCTTCTCCGTATATTGCTTTTAACTCTTTAATATTACTATTCTAACTGTTATGCTCTAACGGGTCCATATTGATTTTTCTCTGCTTCTTAATACAGTCATATAAAGGAATAAATAGTATAAAAAATGTATTGGGAATACATGAACAAATTTGGTTTGAGAAGATGGGAAGAAAAAGTAGCCTAAATCTCTTGGGATTCAGGATTTGCTTCCAACAGTTTCAGGGCAGGCACAGCAGAAGAAATTCGTTCTAAATGTCCGAATAAATATTCCACATTCAGTTCCCATATCCAATGGATGTAACACTGACCTATCAATTACACCAGCCATTTGTCTATTGCATTTGGATTATGATTTCAAAAAGGAAAAGGTAATCACAAATTACAGTTACCAAGCAACAAGTCAGGAACAAAACAAACTTATAGGAGAATAGTTAGACTTTTGAAAAGAAAACTTACATAAACAATTCAGGAAGACAACAGCCACTGAATTATTTCTTCTTGCCATGGTCCATTTTCACTTCAACGACAGAAGATTTCTTTCCAACAGGGTGACGTGTTTGCATATGTAATCAAATATCAAGCATAAAATAAGACATTAGGAAAAATGTTGAAGGAAGGAAGACTTGTTTCCAGCAACTTGATTTTGTACTCCTAAACGAGGTAGGCATATTTTAAAATTCCAGTAACTTTCTAAACCCTTTCATCTTTTTGCAGACGTCAGTGAATTTTTTCCACATTGCACTAGGAATTCAGTCAACAGGACACTCAGATGTGATTTATCTGACCAGATGTTGATGTCTACATCTGAGTTGGTCATCTGGCTGTATTACCTACCAAGGACTTAGCAGGTGAAATTCATCTGGAAGTAGGTACCTCCCTTCATAAAGTATGTTTCTATGCATGCTATAAGAACCAAACCCTAGGAGTGCCTCTTTCTGTTCTCTGACTGTAAAAAGAGGTATGGGTGAACATCCTAGGTAGGAATGTTTTTATCATAGACATCTCAAGTCAGCTAGGATGAATCCCAGTTTGAGAGTCAGTTCCAGGCAACACATCCATGTTACCCATAGCATACCGTAGAGCCACCATCAGTCTTCGTCTCCTCTTAAAAGAAAGACAGGAGTCTTTCATCACTGTCTTTTATCATTCTAAAGCAATGGTGGTGAAGCCATGACAGAGTTACCCCAGACTACAAACCTCAGTCAAATAAAACACACAGAGATTGCAGGATGGAAGATAAAAGCAGTGTTTTCTTCCAAATAGAAAAGTCTTCTTGACCCTCTCCTGAGGTCTCCTACCTCTGTGCCACAGGGCCAAGGGCAAATAAAAATCAATACGTTATATTTACCTAATATCAAACCTTCTGTCTTTGAAGCGGTGGTTCTTATTTTCTCCCTTTCTGACAAGGCAGAGATACTATGCTCATGCAACTGCATATTTGAGCAAAAAGCTCAAACAAAACAAGCTACCCTTTTGTTCAGTTTTTGTTTGTCTTTTATATTAAAGATACGTTAGTATCAAATAAATTCTAGTAGGGAAGGAATTTTTTTTGCCTTGCTATTACCCCAGCTCCCCCTGGGTTAAAAGCTGTTCAGCTGCACTCATTGGCATATCTGTATCCTTTCTGTTAGTATTCCCAAACGTTCTGCCTTTTAAGCCTTTTCCCTCTTTTACCACATTTGACAGCACCATCTCCATTTCAGCCTCAGTGCATTAGTGAGGTTGTCTTGTGCAATCCAGTGAATTTCTGTCTGGTTTTGGGATATTTCCTGGGTAAAACATACGACAATTTGTCATTCAGGCTGCGCTGCAAATGGGAAGCCTTATTATACCTGACAGCTGTGGAAGAGTGTGTCTGGGAGGAGGGAAGAGCTGCCTGATGTCCCAGGGTGGCTGGAGCTGGAGGGAGGGAGCCAGGGGCAAGCTGTGCACACGTGGCCACATGCCTCTCCAGCCTTCCCTGGGGTTATGGTGTTCCCATCACACAGGGCTCTTGCACTCACTTCCCTTGTGTCCTTTCACTTCATGAATCGTAATGCATTGAATTCAGATTCCCTTTTGAATAAGGGCAGGAAAAGAAATACTCTGGGCTGTTTACAGAAAGGTACTCTTCTTTCAGACTCATTCAGTCCCAGATATTTAAGGCCATGGCCCTTGTTAGAGGGTAACTATTTTGTCTTTTTTCAAAGTAGGAATTAAATAATCTAAGTATAAATTCTTAATGTTGCAGTATAGTGAAGTGGCTATAAATACGTTGTTCCAAACAACAGCTCTAATTCTTTTTGTGCAATGCTTTCTTTTCCACCTTCTGCACTAACTCATAGGAATTAAGCTCATACCTCTGAAAAATACGCTCACTGAGATATGTATTTGTGGGAAAAGATAGGTCCTCAAGGTAGTATCTTTAGAATGCACAGGGAAGCAACTGAGAAACTGCTGTTACATTTGCATCTCTCCTCTGTAATACTTCTTCATGCATGATTGCTTTTATATGCACTGCTTGTTGACTTGATTTTGTTTTAATTAATTTATTCCCCATTCAGAAAACATGTAGGCATTGCCACCTGGCTGAGTCTTAATTTAAATATGTAGAATAGAATAAAGTCAAACAGAAGAAAATAGAATAGGACAAAATGAACATGTCAGTGTAATTAATATAGGACATGCTAGCATTCATTTTTAAAGTGCACTTCAGTTATCTGCTTTTCTCTGCAATCATAATGGCTAAGATATTATTTTCTCATTTTTAAAAAAATATTGCATATTGAATGATTTCAAGACATTTATAAGTAGCTGTCAGAAACTGAAAGTTGGTAATTCTGTTTAGAATACCAATATTTGACTAAATTTTTGCAAATTATTAGAAATAAGACTCTCTCAGCCCTCTCTTTATTTGAAATATGAAGAAGCAAAAACCCCAAGATTTTATTTTCAATGGTTTATACTGAACTCGTAAAAAAATGTTTAGGTAAAGATATTTCTTTGGGAGCAGTAGTCCCAAACCATTTGTCCGGGTAACAGAGAGTTTTTGCAAACATTGAAAAAAAAGGGTTTGGCCTTCTTTCGAATGCTATCTGTAAATTGGAGTCTTTGCTCGGCTGATTTTGTCTGATCAGACTTTATCTGTCTGGTCTCCTTCTGCATTCAGCGAAGAGAAATAATCACCTCCAGGCACATCCTATCATGTCAACTGAAATGCCCTCTCTGGGTGCCTACATGTCTCCACAGGAGGGTGCCTTGATGAGTACTGAGAATAGATAGACAGCTTTTATGGATGAAAAAAAAAATTAGATGAGATGGATCCCTCCTGATTGATCATGAGGGGAAAGAGCCCTGCCCCCATCCTGAGCCGGTGAAACTTGCTACAATAATTCATCCAGGCTTTAAACAGTCAAAGTGCTGCCGATCCTGCATTCCTCGGTACACGATGTGGAGAGCTTCAAAGGGAACTTGTTCTTCACTCAGACTTCAGCAAAAATACCAGGTCAAAGGTTGAGGGTTTGTAAACTAATAATCCCCAGATGACAGGAGAGGAGCCCTTACCAAAATTCTTTCTCCCTTCAGGTTTTTTTTTTCTCTTGTCTTTATTTCACGGGGACTGCGTCAAAAAATGGCTGAAGGAAGATAATTTTAAACATAAGCAGCAACACTGAATATCTTGGGCAAAGAGGGAAAGAATAGATACACATTTTCACACATACATTTTAAAAAAGGAATATGTATGAGCCTAAAAGAGGTTTACGTTTCAACTTGCTGAAGGCTGTATTAGCATTTGCAGCAATGCTAATTTTTGTTGTTTTCTAGTCATCCTCTTTTAATCATCTTGGAGCCACCTGAATTGTGAAATAAAGAGAAAAAACAGGAATTCAGATGATATCACCACCTTTTTTGGTTAATGAGTTATTAAAAAATACACAAGACAAAGTAGATCCTGGATGCAAATTTCAGTACCCCATCTATACCCCATTCTGCTTTACTAACGCAAGGCTTAGAAGTTTCATATGGGAGACTTTCTAGGCACAGAATATGAATGGAAGGTTTGCAACAACCTGAGGTGCTGAGAGGGTCTTTAGGACAGCAATTTTCAGCCAGAGGCATCTGTTGTCTCTCAGTCAGCAATCCCAACCTGTGCAAGATTAGAAGTTTATCTCCAGGAAACTTTCTTCAGCTAAAGATCCCACAGCTTAAGTATCCCCATCTCTGAAAAACGTGAGATAGAGCAGCTTACTCTTTCATCCGTGGTCCCTCAGTACTTGATCTGTGAAGGAATTTCTTTACCAGGGTGTCCATATGTGTATATAGATAATGAAGACATTTACTGCTACACTAACAGGAGGGAAGCAGCCAGGAGCAAGCTGTGGAATGGTAATGTTTTCCCAATGCACTGCCACACTTCTCAACACATATAAGGTGCTGCATAGAAGAGTAGAAGAGGATAGTAACCACTCCAGCAGCTACTGATGTTGGGAAGGTGTGAAATTTCTTAAATGCCTTGCCATGGGACAGAAGCTCAAAAGATTGCACTACACTAAAGAGTGGCAACAAACGTTGAAAAAAACATTGACTTTTCCACACAGTTGGTTTCTAACGCTAACCACCATTTTCTTGGATCATTTTGTCTGAGAGAGAAATGGACTGTTGGTCAGATCTGATATGAAAGCCACTGTGTGTATCAGCTCTTAGGCTTTCCTGGAATTAGACATACAGATGAAAAATGCATGACATAACTGTATCCATTTCAAAGCTAGATGCCCATTCTCAGTTGGTAATACATGGTCTACTTGTAACTACAGAGGTGAAGGAATTTAAAAAGCAAGAATTTTGTTAGCAGCTCCTCTCATGCCATCTGGGAATTATTAGTTTGCAAGCCTTCATACTTCAAATCTGTGCTAAAGTCCAAGTGGGAAATAGCTGCTTTGAAGCTCTTCACAACCTTATGTGCTATGACGTCTCTATAACTCAGCCTGTCTGAAGCCCAGATGAATTACTGCAGGAGGTTTCACCACCTTAGGACAGGTTATTTATGCATCTTACTCCAAGTGGGAACAATGTTCACTTGCCTCAAAGAAAGGCTGGTTTAACCTTTCAGGCTCTGCTTAAAAAAACCCCAACAAAATAGACAGAAGCCTTTAGATGTCAACTCATCTACCTCTCTTAGACACCTGTTTTAGGACCTGTTGAACTGCCCTCTTCAGCTGCAGTTCTCCCACTCTCCTTCTTTCAATGACCACAGGAAGCTCCCAGGGAGCTGGTACAGAAGAGGCACCTTTTCCAAGGACGCCAGCAAAACACTTAGAGAAAATGGCAAAAAGAGGTGTGGAAAAGGAAGACAAGAAGACTGGTCATAAAGCTAAAGAGTAATAGGGTTATGGCATGTAGTGCTTCACAGGTGGAAAAATAAACTGTGCATCCTCTCATTTAGTCACATACAACTGCTTCCTCCACAGCACTGCTGGGTTTTTTCTGCTGGGGGCTTTGATCTGTCCTTCATCCACAGAAATTTTTCAGAGAAATAGCTTTGCCTGCAAAGTTTTTTGTCTTTCTGAGCAATGACCAGGAAAAGTTGAAGGCAAAGCCACAGAATGGTGGCCCCTGTCCACATATTCTACCTCCAACGTAGCCAGTGTGGTTTGCCTTAAGAATAGCAAATTTGTCATACAGCAAATACATGACATGCTCCGTATGGCTTATCATAACTAAAAGTACATGACAGAGAAAAGAAAGAAAATGCTTAGTGTTACAAAATCAACAGACCTCATGCTCAGAAAAATGCAAGCAATTTATTTCTAGTCTAACTGGTGTCATTCTGCGCGATTGTAAGAAAGTAAGGGAGTTTAATTGTTGGGAAAAAAACAATCAATCTTTTACTGGAATCCCAAGGAATCAAGGCAAAACATGGCATTGAGCCCAGCTTTAATAACCTTCAATGACTTATGAACCTTACTTTTCTTCAGTAGAAAGGTATTTTTTCTTCAAGTACATTTTTTGTCTTTTGGACAGCTATTTGACTACTGTGGAACACATAATACACACAAGCTGCCTTCGATTAATTTTTTTATAAAGTATGCTGTGTCCAGTTCTGGATTAAGAAGAAAACTTCTGGAACAACTGGAAATCCCTGAATATACCTTTTAAAATGTTTTTAAGGCTTTTCTAACCCCTCTATAGATGAATTACTTTAAATGTAATTTAAATTGATATAACTGGCTTCTACGGAAATAATGAAATTCCCAGCTCTCAAGCTGTAAAATTTCATTGCTCTTTAATATAAGCACACCTAATAATTGATAGATCTGTGATCTTTAATTATTTTTTCCACTGTAACTGTCACAAATTTCCCCTGCATATTTTTTTCCCACTGGCTTATCTGCAAGGAAAATCCCAGCTGTTGTTAAATCCAAGTACAACTGAAAAAAACAGACCTTTGAATTTTCCCACAGTACTTCTGCTTCTGCATTTCCTAGATGATGGATGAAGATTGTTTTGAGTCCAGGAGTTTTCCTGTGCACTATGGCATGAAAAGGTGGGGGTGAAACAAAACAGGAGAAATCTCAGCTGGGTTTTGTTGGTTTTGACCTACATTTCCTTTTGTACTCCTATTGTACATACAAAAGTTTTGCCATTAAATTCCATTCTGTCATGCAGCCAGCGAACCATACTGAAGTCAGCTGAAACTGAAATATGTCTATGAATATATGCAAAGTTAAAATCTGTCTTTTAAGCATTTCTAGACAGAACCAATTCTGCTAAGAGAACCTAATACATCCTTTATCATATATGTGATGCTGGGAAATGTTAGAAAGAACTCAGGGAAGAAAGGTTGCCCTTGCCATTGTCTCTCTCTTCCATCATTCCTAGATTCATCCTATATAGGTGCACTCTCAGGCAGTTAACTAATAATTTTTTTTGTCAGAAAAAAGAGCTGCATCCAGCTCTGGGAACCCCCAGCACAAGTAAGACATGGACTACTTAGAGTGGATCCAGAGGAGGGCCATGAAAAGAGTGAGAAGGCTGGAACACTCCTCTGAAGAAAGGCTGAGAGAGTTGGTGTTGTCCAGCCTTGAGAAGAGAAGGTTCCAAGGAGACCTTATTGTGGTCTTACAGTATTTAAAAGGGACTTAGAAGAAAGATGGAGAGTTTTAACCAGGGCCTATTGTGACAGGACAAGAGGAAATGGTTTTAAACTAAAAGAGAGTAGATTCAGATTAGATATAAGACCTTTTTTTTTTTTTTTTTAATATATGGATCATGAGATACTGGAACAAGTTCCCCAGAGAAGTTGTGGCTGTCCCATCCCTGGAGGTGTTCAAGGCCAGGCTGGATGGGGCTTGGAGCAACCTGGTCTGGTGGGAGGTGTCCCTGCTCACGGCAGGGGGGTTGGAACTTAATGATTTTTAAGGTCCCTTCCAACCCAAACCATTCCATGATTTTATGGAAACATCCCTTACCTTTTTATATTTGTGCCAGTATCCTTGTTTCATTTTATTTCCTTATTGCTTTTTTTCATCTTCCCTTTCTGCCTGAAGAAAAACACTTTGGGCTACCAGACAATGGAATTCTTAGAAAATGTGATTTTCCAGCTCATTTTTGGATTGAAAACAATCCAAAACCTCATAAATGGTCTGAAGTTTAGGAAACACTTTCCCTCTCAGTTCTGTTGCTAACAGTCACATTTGACATATTGATGAAGTCTTGGTCCAATGACACCTATACAAAAAATTTCAACTAAGTTAATCTGGAGCTGTTCTTACATCATATCTTACATCTGCTGAGTATGCAAAAATATGATTGTCTACTGCCAAAAGATAAGAGAAACTATTCATTTGTATTGATCTGGATATCTCTATTTGAACTTTTACCTGGAGGTCCTACAAAAGGAAAAATCTCTTCTCTGTTAGATATGTAACTGCCAGCATGCTACAGCCAGGGATATTTCTTCTGAACTGCAGAGAAAACTCAGTGTCCCTGATGCTACTAAACTGCAGAGCTACATGGGTTTGTATGCAGCTGAATTGATTTTATTATACATTTAGTAGACATTGTTACATTTTCTAAAGTCAAAGAAGATATGAATACTGGTGCCAATGCTTAAAAGTATCATTGTTGATATTCTGCCTAACAGTGCCAAACATACTATTAATTATACAGGTGCCTCATGTGACTTGCAGTTACATTAAGCAATTGGAGCAAAAACTTGATGAATTGCAACTGGTTAGAAATGCTGGTTGCTACCCTGCTGTTTTGGTTGGATTCTAACATTAAATCAAAAGGTATGAGTGAACGTTTGGAGACTCTCAGTGGGCAAAAATTGCAATATGCCAAAAGAAGTATGAATGACTGAGGGCTATTTTAGGAAGAACTTGCTGCAACAAACTTAAAACCCTTATGATGATGGGTTTATAACTCTATTTATTTTTAGTACTACCTCCTGCTATGCAAAGGTGTAGAATTATCTCATATCTCTCTTGCTGGATGAAAGGCCCACACAAACAAGGTAATTTTAAACTCCAGGAAAACAAAAGACAGCACAAAGAAAGGGAAAAATATTTTCCAATCATAGCCTCTTTATGAATGACTTAACTGATTTCAGCTGATAGTAACCTTGTAATTTCCAAAGACATTGGCTAGTCATATTGATGTCTATTCTATTGTAGAAAACTACTACCAGCTCCACATAAAATGACAACAGTTTGATAGCCTCTGTGATGATACACTTTGAAACCAAATCTTTGGAAGCTAAGTTTTACCACTGCTCATTACCACCTTTTAATTCAACTGGAAACATGACATCATGCTCTCACATAGGCGATTATCAATGTTTGCTCTGGGGACCTTTGACTTTGAAGAGAACTAAATTATATGGTTGTTTGCATGCATAATACCCTAATATTTGCACAGGTTACATATATTTGCACAGGGCTGTGTTTATACAGGTTTCTGGCTGAAGTGGCTAGCTAAAAACAAACTCCCTTCCTAAAGCTGTATGATCAAGTCAGTGTGGAAAGATACCAGGTAAATTATGTCAGGCAAAGCACTTCATAGGCTTTTTGGACCCAAGATGGTTATGCGGGCTCAGCTGTCTCAAAACAGGGGAATCTTGGGCTCAGCTGCACTTCTTTGTGCAGATGCACTCCAGGGCTGCATGGAGAGCTGATTTGGAGGCATCTGGGCTCTAAGCTGTGCCTGCTGGCCTTTGTGTCTGCAGGCAGATGGCCAGGCCAGAAGAGAAGGGTCATAGGCTCCTGCATCTCACTCCTGGCTGGAGCCGAGTTGTGGGCAGTTTAGGGGCAGCCTTTACATTTTTTTAACTGGTGGCTGAAATTATCTGTAATGGCTTACAGGTTTAGCCTGGATTATGTGAACACATAAAAGTTTGGGAACGGTAGGGGCTGTGGCAGTGGTGGTGGAGCAGGTGGGAAGGACGCCTGAGTCCCCATTTCCATCCTCCCAGCATTGTGGGTGCTGAGCCGGCACTGGGTGAAGACAAGAACAGAGAGGTCTTCTGGGGAGGTAAGCCCAGGGAGGTGTACCGGGCCAGCACCCACTAGTGGGGAGCATTCATCCTCTCCTTCCTGCTCAGCACACTGTGATCCTCGGGAAACAACACACCTCATCTTGAAGTCATTAAAATTGTCCTCATCTCATATGGCTTTTTTTTCCTTTTCTTTCTTTTTATTTTTTTCTCTTTGCACAAACAAACTGTGTTTACCCTCCCTTCTACAAAACAAGGGTGATATCCAGTGACCTGGTAACCCCTCAAGATATTTATTTTAATACACTGGCCTTTCACTTCTGAAGATTAAAGAGTCCTCTGGGGGCCAAGAAAACCTTAACAGTGAAATTCAAAGGGACGTGGAAATGTTTTGGTTTGGATTCATTAGATACTTTACTTGTGTGAAAAAATTCTTTACTGTTTTCTCTAGTAAAGCCAATATGGGACGTTGTATTCTGGAACTAGGTTTTATCTGAGACGTTTCTCCTGTTGAAACCATCTGGCTGAGGGAAAATTTGAGCAACGTTATGAGATCATCAGCGTGTGTCTAACCTCTTCCATGGGCAATTGTGCAAACACCCCTCCCAGGCCGACAAACACAGGGGGCAGCACCAGCTCCTGGGCAGCCATGGGTCCCACAGGGAGTATTTCTGCCCTGAGCCCACCTCCAGAGCAAGGGTACAGGGGGGATTCCTCAGAAATACTGGGACTGTTTTGTTGTTAGAATTCATTGCCTTCAGCTGTAACCATTCTTCCTCGGGTATGAATAGCTTTGGCAGGAGCAGGTGCCTAATTAGTCAAATGAAAGAGTGGCTGCTGGACCTTGCAGCAAAGATACCCAGCCCAGGGATGAAGAAATCCAAGGGACTGACACAGTTTTAAGTAGTTCATGAAGAAATGTAAATACGTCCATTAAATCCCTGGCACGTTCTTTTCTCTGGTGAAGAAATTAAGATGCTTCTTGTCTGCTGTTAGAACTTTGTATTGTTTCTGTCATTTAGAGGAACTGCTGAGATGTTTCTTTTAAAGATACAATATTAAGAAATCAGAGTGAAAGGCATATTGGTGGCTTTTCTGTCTGGCTGCTAAATGGTTGTCTTAGAAAGTATACATCTCTATTTTTAGGGAGGAAAAGGTTTTATGGATTAAAATTTAAAGGATAAGGTAAACAATTGCACATAACTCTTCACCACAAAAGATGATTTTTCCCTCCAGTGTAGGTTAGTGTTTTCACAACAGGCTGATGAAAGAGGCTCATTCTGCTTTTCTTCCTGCATAGGCTACACAGGGTCTCAGGTGAACTAATAAAATATGGAAGAGCAGCATGAGTGTATAGGGAGGAGAAAGGGGAGGGGGAGGTAAAGCCAGCAAAATTAGCTTCTGATCATCAACTATCCCAGCTGGAATTATGTCACTTGTGAATATTTCATAGTTACCAGCTGAAAGACATGTAGTCAAGCAATTAAATCAAGGGAATCAAATTAATCAAGGGAAGTTGGAAGGGATTTGCTTCTCAACCAGGTAAAATAAGCCATGAGTTGTATTAACGTTTTAAGGGCAAAAACTAGAAAAACAATACACTTCTTCCTGCTGGCAACAGGAAGGAAATGCAGGTACAATTTCATCAGTGAGTGTGCTTGCTGTGCACTAACTGCAGAGTAGGTCAGCTAGGGGAATGCCTCAGGGACTCCTGTGGGAGGCAATATGCCAGGGGAGCGTGGGTGTGCATCTGTGGTGCCCTGGACCACATGGGGGGAATCAGAAAAAAAGACAGAATCATAGAATGCTTTGGGTTGGAAGGGATCTTAAAGATCGTCTAGTTCCACCTCTCCTGCCATGGGCAGGAGCATCTCCTAATACACCAGGTTGCTCAAAGCCCCATCCAGCACGGCCTTCAACACTTCCAGGGATGGGGCAGCCACAGCTTCTTGGTGCAACCAGTTACAGTGTCTCACAATATCATGTCCTCTTCCTATCCAACTAAAGCACATTGGAGGATGTTTGGCTTCCTTAGAAGGACTTCTTTTGAACCCTATCTACAAGCTAAACTTCCACTGATAACTCATTTAAGGCAGTAGTCTGAAGGAGGCAGCAGAGACAGAGCTTCATGCTGTGACCCAAACCCTTTTTTTCCCCTCTTTTTCTTCTGATGGTCACGGAGCAGAGAGTAGAAACAAAGTTCTTGTTTCCTGAGCACCAGTGTATGAGGAGAAATTAAACCTAATGCTCGTTTTCTAAAATAGCATTAACTTCCATGAAGAAATGAATTGTTCAGCTGGCCTCTTAATCTAGATGACAGTTTTATTACAATTAAAATATCACCTCTAGGAGGCCCTTTGTTTGCATTTGACAGATTTTATTGTGTTTATATAGGCTAATGAAGCAGAATTAAATTATGCAGCTTATATTAAATTTAAATGACTGATTTATTGTATTTAAAACCCAAAATTTATCATGCATGTTCTTTAACGCCACACAAACTTCATTAGTTCACTGCTGGTTTATATTCTACATCAGTGATTTGCCCAATCAAATACGCTATTGTGAGTGCACCAAAATAAAATGAATTAACGTCCAAATAGTTAAAACAGGAAAGACTGTCTTTAAGTGTTTTAGAAGGGTAAAAATATAGTGATGTTAGGTCTAGCCTATATTTCAGGTCAGTGGCTCTAATTTCATGGGTTAATATCCATGGTTTCACTGAAAGGCTTTAATCTGAACCTTTCCCAACTGAGCTCAACTTTCCTCCCCGCTCATTTTTCTAGTTGAGTTTTCTTGTTACTTATTTGTATTGATCTAGCAAACCCTGTTATACCCATTGAACATGCAGCTAAGATGGTCCCAACTGCATACAGTATTGACAGAAGGGAGCAGTGAGTACTCCAGTTTCCATGTAAGTACCAACCTGATCACCAAAAATCTGGATACAACCTGATTCACATTAATCTTGTTATTTTCTGATGATCGAAGTCTTCTAACCATAGTTTAGATTTCTGTCCCATAGACACTTGCAGCTCATCTAGTTACTCCGGGTCTCCATTAACAGGGAGAATTAGATACGTGATGAGATTCACTGGACATGTATTTTAGATGCTGACTTTCGATGAGATGGGTTGTGCTGTACAACTTCTATTTCTTTCCATACAGAGGAAGCCAAAGCTGATTAGTTCAGAAGTAGAAGACATCTATATTGCAGAAATCTGTTTAGTCAGATTAATCCCATGGCTAATATCTGAAATATCGCTAAGAAATGTTCCAGTCACAGTGAATATTTTTTATTTTTATTGTCAATACAAGCTTAAATGAACAGCTTGGAATAAACCTTTATGTAACTGAACCTCCAAAACAAATAACTGGAATCTCTGCTATTAGGTATATCAGACTTAATTCTAGCAAGCTTTAAGTAGACCAGGAAGTGCCATTCAAGAATAGCAATTTTGCTGAAAACTTGACTTTTGGGGAATAACTTAATTTCATATATCCAGTTTGAAAGTGATAACCAATTTTGGCCAGAGGAAAGGCAGAAGAATTTCAGACGATCATTTTTCTTTTTTAACAGCAGTAGTGGGTGAACTCATGACATCACTGATTTATTTTCCTTTGTAGTATTACTATAGTTTCAGCTTGGCTTTCCACTTTGGCTATTACCTCATTGACATATATTGTTTCATATGTAATATTACGGGGAAAGGGAGATATTGGGGCTCATTTTCTGCTCAGTTATTAAAATAGTATGACCAAGCAGACAACTGAAAAGATTTCTGTGATTAAATGTATTGTGTAACAATACAGATATTTGTGGGCATAAGTAAGTTGTTCCTAGGAGTCAGCTTTAGTTTCTAGGACTTTATGTAGGATGATGAGTCTCACTGCTCTCATCCTTCAGTTCCCAGCTGTCTGTACATAGGGTCTGTAGTGTATGTGTTTGTATTGCCCATGGGTGGCATCCACCAGTTTCATGAGCAGAAAGCTTCATGTGATCTCCAAGGTTTAACTGGGCCGATACTGACTTCTGCTCAGTGCAAGCAAAGATTTAGTAACTTACATTCCTCTGTGGCACCTATCTGAACTGCAGAAAAGTAGATCTAAACAGGAAATAATGTGGAACTTGCTAACTTCTCATTGAGCAATGGAAAACACATAGGCTCACACACTAGTTAAGCACCTACAATGTACAGGGATTTGACAACTGACATGCCTCAGAGGTAGGGAATCCCAGCAAACAGGTTCTTCTTTAAAATACAGAGTCGGGTTCTGAAATACTTAGATTTTACATCTGCTATGAGGAGCAGCTATGTCTGGCCGTAGAATTTCCATGTGAAGTTTCCTCTGCATGGCTCATTTGAGGAAATAACACTTCTCTCCCAATGAATTTCCAGTAAGAAAAGTTAACACAACCTGTTAGAACACATATAACTCAGTACTCAAAAATATAGCTGTTGTAATATATCATCCTCCCTAAAATTAAGGGGTCAGGTTATGGTCCAGGTAACCCATGGCCCATCCTACAGCAAAGGGCCAAGACAAAAGTTCCATATGTTGACCCTTTCAAAGTTTCTAACCTGAAAATGGATTTGTGTCTCCAAGAGACTTCCAGGGTCCTGTCCACTGATTGTGTGAACAGCCCAGAAGCCCCGGCAATCCTGGAAAGCTCAGTAGGGAAGAATATGAGTTGCCATGGGAGCCTTTCTTATATTAAAAAAAACCAAAACCAAAAACTAAAACAAAAACAAAAAAAAACCCAACAAAAAAAACCCCAGTAACATACCTTTGAGTGGGGGAATAATATACTTCCTCCCTGGAGCAGCATCACCTATTTCTTGCTGTCTGACTTGTCTGGCTTCTGTCCTTTTCGCCCTACATAAATCACAGTGATACAAAGAGCCTTATAAGCAAAGTTGTTCCTGTGTGCTAATGATGTGCTTTCCTATTTGGCATTGTTATTGCCTAGGTAAACTGTATTTTTTTCAACAGATATCTGTTTGCAATGTAGAAAAAGATAATTAATTCATTACCAAAAAAAAAAGGAAAAGGTTCTTTCTGTGAGCTTGTATAAAGAATATTTTTCAGTGAAGGGTCTTGTCTCTCTGTGTGGATCAGCTGTAAGTTGGATGTGATATCCTTGAAAGTGGTGAAGCTGTTCAGAGTTAGAGATATGAAGAAGTTTGTAGAGACGTTTGATGTAGTAGACATTGCATTGCCACACTTATCTGGAAATAATCAGCTTGATAGGATTTTGGTGGTTTCTTTGTGACAATTGAATAACTTCCTGGTTTCTTAGGGTAGCAAAATTAAACATATAAATATGTGATTGTCTCCTACTTTCCCCCTCATTTTTGTGATGAGTGACTCATTGCTTTTTCCTCTGGAAAGTTTGGGAGGTAAAATTGACAAGACAGTCTCACTGAGGGCCTAAGGACCATGGAGGACAGTCTTTACTCCAAACTAACTGGGCAAAGACATAAAAGTTTTAAATTATTTTCAGCTCATGCTGTTAAAGATTCCACACATATTTTAATGCTGTTGTTTTCATTTTTTATTGAGGCATTTAAATTAAGAAAGGAAGAGGTTCAATTCTGCAGTTTTTTGGGCAGAAATCTGTATGTTACTGTATTTGATCAGGCCTGTTACAACCATTGAGACTGTGCAGTCCAGGCTGTATATGGTAAGGCTGTATGGAGCAGAGGTGAATACGTCAAAAAAGCAGTCGCCCCCTGCAGTAGCCAGAAAAGGTGTTAATATTTTTCTCTGTTATAGTTGAAGCTCATTGGGATATGCAAAACTGATTCGTTAAGCACCGCAGCAGAGTGACAGATGCTGACATATATAATTTGACAGCTGCAAATACCAGGTACTAGAAAGTGTCATTTCCCATAAGTATAAAATAATGGGTCATTATTCCCTGACAGATTAAAAACCAAGTACTATGAATAAATGAATCACTAATCCCATGTACTTTAAAAGAAAAATAGAACATTATTTTTCTTCCTCCAGAAATAAAGGTGCTTTCCTTTGTTCTCCTCTCACCTGCGTGCATCACCATCAATTGCCAACCCACTGAAGAGGTGGAGCAGAGGAGGGAGTCGCTCACGCCTTCTACTTAAGGCATTTAAAACCTTTATTTTTCCAGACAAGGGATGCTTTCTCCCAGATGGTAGCCAGTGCAGAGGATATGCAGAGGATATCCAGAGGATAGTTCAGAGAAGAGGCTTATGGTAATCTTGATTGCAAGAGGGCCCCAGGAGTGCAGGCTGGCTGCCTGATGCGAAGGGCACAAATACTTGCCTCTTGAGGGTTACCTGTCCTGTTCTGTGACAAGTGACAGGACACACGCTGTTACACAGCCCCCATAGAAGGGCTTCAGCCATGGCTGATTCTTGCCTTTAATTCTGAGCCCACATTTCCACTGCCTTCCCCAGGCAGACAACAGCAGGGGAGCCATGAGGTTTTGGAAGGAGTACCATTAGAGATCTTTGTCTTGCTCAGGGCTGGGGAAGTCTGCATGTTGGTTGGAAGTGAAGTGCAGAAGGGGTGCAGAGATGGATCCTGCTCAACAGAGCTCTGCTGGGCTACGCTTGCTGGGCTCACTGAAAGGGATGTGGCTTGCTGTGTGCTCTGCCTAATGTGGTCTCCGTCCTAAAACAAGCCACTGAGCACTATTGGGCTGGAAGATAAGGCCGGAGAACAGAACAATTCCCCTGTAATCCAGGAGGAAGTAGTTAATGATTTGCTTAGGCAACTGGACATGCATAAGTCTATGGGGCCGGATGGGATTCACCCAAAAGTTCTCAGGGAGCTGGCAGGAGAGCTCACCAAGCCTCTCTCCATTATCTATCAACAATCCTGGTCAACAGGAGAGGTGCCGGATGACTGGAGGGTGGCCAATGTGACGCCCATCTATAAGAAGGGCCGGAAGGAGGATCCCGGAAACTATAGGCCTGTCAGCCTGACCTCGGTACCGGGAAAGATCATGGAGAAGATCATCCTGAGTGAGCTCTCAAGGCAAGTGCAGGGCAGCCGAGGGATCAGGGCCAGCCAGCATGGGTTTATGAAAGGGAGGTCCTGCCTGACCAACTTGATCTCTTTCTATGACCATGTG
>VXBJ01003839.1:118708-158254 GCA_013400055.1 Nycticryphes semicollaris
TAACGACAGGACCAGAGGAAATGGTATGAAGCTGCGGCAGGGGAGGTTTAGATTAGATATTAGGAAGAATTACTTTACTGAAAGAGTGGTCAGGCACTGGAACAGCCTGCCCAGGGAGGTGGTGGAGTCGACATCCCTGGAGGTATTTAAGAAACGTATAGACGTGGCTCTTCAGGGCATGCTCTAGTGGCCAAGATTATTGGTTTGTGGTGGGGTGTTGTGCGTGGGGTTGTGGGTGTGGGGTTTAGTTGGTGGGTGGCTTTTTTGGTTTTGTTTGTTTGGTTTTGGGTGGGGTTTTTTTTTTTGTTGTGTTTTGGGGTTTTTTGGGTTTTTTGGTTTTTGTTTGTTTGTTTGTTTGTTTGTTTGTTTTTTCATGTGGTTGGACTCGATTATCTCAAAGGTCCCTTCCAACCACTAAGATTCTGTGATTCTGTGATTCTGTGATTACATTCCTAATATGAATGCACTTAACAGAGATCTATCTGGTATCAAATCAGTTTCCAGTGCTTGTCTGTACTTAGCTGCCTTGCACCTACAAGTATGACTATCATGTACCCTGCGATGAGCAGCTAAAACACAGTTATAATATACTTTCCTCCCTCCTACATGATTATCAAACCCATCCTCAAAATAACAGTTACAAGGGGTAATGGCTTTAAACTGAAAGAAGGGAAATTTAGACTAGATATTGGGAAGAAATTCTTCACTGTAAGGCTGGTGAGATACTGGAACAGGCTGCCGAGAGAAGTTGTGGATGCCCTATCCCTGGATGTGTTCCAGTCCAGGCTGGATGGGGGTTTAAGCAACCTGGTCTAGTGGAAGGTGCCTCTGCCCATGGCAGGGGGTTTGGAACTATATGATCTTTAAGGTCCCTTCCAATCCAAACCATTCTATGATTATATTGCACCAGATGTTTTTGAGACTGAAGGCTGTTCTCCAGCTGAGGTGGTTGATATTGTCCAGTCCACCTTTGTCATGGAAAGGACATGGCAGAAGCTATGGCAGTGCCTTTGAGTCACAGAACAAGTCACCTGAAGAGAGGATATCTCTTGACATCTAGTTAAGTAGGCTCTGGCAATCCTTCCCAGCAGCTCTGCAAGACTCAAGCAGCTCTTTGCTGCTTGAGAAAAGTGCTCTTTGGTGTCTTTTGGGACAATGTTTTCTTTTGTGCATTAGGTACTTTCAAAAAGAAGCATTTTTTATGAATTTATTTCAGCTTTAAATCCACATGCCTCAGATGTAACACAAGATAGGGCCATTACAACTGACAAGTTTTTCAAGTGATTTTAAACTATAAGTCACATTATGCTGCCAGAGTAGTATAGAGATTTAGATGCTTTGGCAAATCAAGCCATTTTTAAGATCTGCTCTTTGTGCTGATTTTTAGTAAAGTGTGCTTGCTGCTGTCTTTGTGTGTAGCAGTTGAATTAGAACCATGATAAAAACAACTGGAAAAACAACACTGAAGTTAATGTGCAGATTTCCTATAATCTTTGTGTTTCAAGACATTTTTTGCATGTCTTCTGGTCTGGCTGGGCTCCTATAAGCATACAAATAACAATTAGATGGACATTAAAAATGGTATGAGTGTACTGAGCAAACAAGCATAATTACTGTATTAGTGGGAGCAAAAGAAAGTGAATATACGTCAAATGTTCAGGTTTTAATACCTCATTACTCAGAGATCATAATTATTTTTTAAAAGGATGGATTAAAGAGAACTCTTCCCCTTCTCCCACTCCACTCACTACTTTTTCTGTATTTAACAATTGATGAGATTTCAGAGATCTGCAGAATTTGTTGAGATTTTCCCATGTTTTATTGCTAGAAGATTTTATCTTCAGGCTGCCAGTCATTGAGCTGAACTGGTTAAAGGGAACACTTCTGAGTGCCTTACATTAGTGTTTGTGAAGATCCCGCAAACTTGGGCATCAGAACTTCGCTCTGTTTAAAGACAGCTATTTGAACTTTGGTTGGCAGTGGGGTATATTCTCAGCTTCAAGAACATACTTTTGAAGTCTTTGAAGACAAGAGGCAAGTTTGCAGCTAAGAGATTACAGACAAAGCTGTGTAGCCAGCTGTGTAGCATTGCAGAGTTGAAATGAGTCTCCAGTCTCTAAAGCTCCACATTAATCAAGTCAAATATTAAAGAACTGTTAAGTATTGGTATCAATGATTACTTAGGCAAGGCCTGATCTTCCATACATTTATAGCATATGTGGGGTACATGATTTACAGTAACATTGGTTAACTTTCAGACAAAATTCCTATATCATAAAGAGTAGACTTTTTACCTCTTCAAGGGCCAAGATTGAAAAAGGGAAGAAAAAAAAAATCAAACCCAGAAACAAAGTTAAAAGCTTTTATTGGGAGTCCTGGGATGTATGCCTATATATTATCACTTTCTTCTTTTTGCTTTAGGTGTTGGTAACTGAAATTTCCCTTTGGTACAGCAGATGGCTATACTAACAATACGTCTGTCTCCTTAGTATTTGTTGGCAGTCCAGTTTGCTTTTGTGTGTATAAAGTAGAAAGGAGTTTTAAAGGCGGTAGCTCAGGATGTCCGGTGCATGGAACGCTAGTAAAGTGGTTGAGGCACTGCTGGCAGCAGGAGACTGCAAAGAAACCATCATATCAGAATGAAAACAGCTGTCTGCCAGCACCATAAACTTTAGGAAATGTTGTGGGTGATTAGTTGCTGCTCCTAATGTGTGAAAGTTGGCCCGTCTGCATATAGGCAAAATAAACTCCCTTTTACATCTTGCCACTCATACATAGAAGTCACAGGATATTATGGGATTGATTATAACCCATAAAAGCCAGGAAGTTCAGTTTTAGAGTGAAAACCATGGCAATGACTGTCTCTTTCTATTTGGATGCCATTGAGTGAAAAGCTAAGGTGAAATGAAAAGGAACAGGAAACAAACCTCAAATGGAGAATGGGACAAAACTTTAATGGGAAAAGCAACTCAGTCAGGAAGGAACACCCAAGCATATAATATAAGGCACCTGGCCTCTCTGAAACTTTGGTTTTTTTCAAGTAAACCTTAGTGGGCCTGGAACAATAGTACTGGAATGGTCCAGCACACACACATTCTGCTGAGTGCCATGTAATCTTTTTCCCCAAAGAAAGACTTCCTTCCCATTTGCACCATCCCACTAGCTGGAATATTCTGCATAAACTCCACTTCAATGAAAGCAAAAAAGAATCCACACTGATAGCAAAGAAGAGTGTATATAAAAGGGTTCTTTGGTTATGAAACTTTAGTTACATTTGTCTGGGATAAAGTGTTTTGCAGGTTATTTCAAAATTGAACCAACTGTGACTGTAAATCTGGGAATTTAACTTGCATTAAAATTATCCTTGTTCTGTGCTGCAAGGCACTTTGAATGTTTGCTTTCTGTGAGGGATTTCTCTCGCTGAATTGATTATGAAATAGATGTGAAAACCAAGGGCAGAAGGTGGGGCTACTTAATTTTTTTTCTTTTGATTACCTCTGAGCCTTCTGCTTTAAGCAATCATAACAAAGATAAATATTTATATAGCACTTGCCAGTCTATGGCTTAAAAGCACTCAACGTACCTTAATATATACTATTGTACAAAAAAAGAAAAAATACAGTTCTAGGTTGAAAGGTAATTTGTTGCTGATAGCAATGCTGGAAAACAGAAAGTAAACAGGGTTTAGAGGAAAGTAGACCAGAACTATTCAAACCAGGAATTGACTACAACAGTAAAGCTAATACTTCCACTGCTGCAAAATTTATCAGTGGGAATTTCAAAGCCTGATTTTTCTTATCTTTCATAAACAGGCTGCAAATCTTATGTGCCACAAAGTAAAAGGATGGTTTAGTATTTACTCTAACAAAGAACAAGCCTTTATTCCCCCAATTTAGTAAGATGCAGCCTTGGAAGAAATGGTAAGATTTGAGTTTAAGTGCCCGCAAGGGGTTAAGAGGGGCTGTAGAAATGACTGATGCTTTTGCCTAAACAATAAAACTCAATTCTTGGGTGGGGGGGGACCGCAATATTTTTGACTGCTTTTTCCTCACAAAAATGTCACAGAAAGAGTTTTCTTTCATTCAGCATGATCCGCTTCATTGTGTTTGCAAGAAAGCAAAGGAAATGAATAGTTTTACTCTCGGAAATGCCATTTTCGCTTTCTAATGCTAGTCAGCAGCCCAGTGATTTAGGAGTCATCCTCAGGAGAATACCCTGACTAGTAGATGATATCAGAGGGAACTTTAATTTCTTCAGTTCTTGCTGGTCAACATCGACTACATAATTAATGATTTACTAGAGAAAGCTAGGGAACAACAGAAACATGGGCTTTAAGTAAAAGTCCTAGAGGTTGTTCCAGAAAGTCACCCTCATTCTGTGAAATACGTATTTAGTATTTGTGGAAAGTAGGACACCTCCAAGAGCAAGGCATGAAAGAGCCCTGCCTCCAAATGCCCTGTCTCATAGGACAGATTTATTTCATAAACATAAGCAAGCTGCTAATTTTTGCCTGTGTAACCTTAATTACAGCAGAATTTAACATTTTTTCTTTTAAACCAGTTAGGAGATTTTTCTGCTTACTGGGGAGACTATTTTAAGAACCAATTTAAATATCCTAAATGATTTCATATATATAGTATAAATATGCTAAATTTAACCTTTGAAGTAGTTCTTAGCTCTCTCATCCAAAATGAAATCAACTGAATGAAAATCGCCCTGGATTAAAGAGACATACTCTGTATTTCACTCTTAGCAGAGGGAGACTTCAGTCCAGGGCTGTAAAGGTACCTGTTTGTAATAAGCAGCTTTGGTCTCTAACAACTTCAAATGACTTTTCCCGAAATCTCAATTGCTTCTAACAGATCCCTCCGGGTCAGTAGGAATCAATGTACTCACTGCCAGCCACGTATATCCAAACAAGCTGATACGGGGCGATACATGTTATGTCAAGACAGTAGCCCTGGTCCCAGGGTATTCTAGCTCTGTGGGTATAAAACTTACCCTCTGTTAACCTTTTCTCCACCCTTCGTAGGAGGGATGCTGCAAGCTATGAGCCTGCAGGCTGACTAGCCCAAGCAGTAAGTTGTGTTGCCTCCTGTTCTGAATCCATATCTTTCAGAGGCGGCTAGAGATCTTTAAATAAGTGTGCTGTGCTTTGTCATGACTCCCTAAGCTTTTGCAGACATCCTGCAGCACTGGGGAGAACTTGGTCTGTCTTAGCCAAGCCAGCCTCCTGGCAACCACCTCCTGCTTTTTGGGGCTCACAAATCTGACTTCTCCCCAGCCCGAGCTGGTGCTCTGGCATTGCTGAATGTCACAACCTACTCTGTTTCAGGTACATGATCCAAAGACCAAGCGATGCACCAGCAGAGCAGCACCTGGCCATAAGACCCTCCTCAGCCCAGAGCTATCAGCAGCCACAGCCTCATCTCTCAAAGGACTGCCCTGACCTTCAGGCTAGGAAAGAGCAGGCAGAAAAGCATCCTTTGCCTCCTTTCCTGACGAAGCTGGGCCGTAGCGATGCCTGATTGCCATGGTGTTTACTTCAGATGTGGAAGGTTTCAGTTCCGCCCTTGTTCCCAAGCCTGATAATAAATGGTACATTTAAGAAAGGTAAGTAAGATACATAAGTGGAGCTGGGAAAAGGGGTGGGACTGCAGAGCTTCCTTCTACTAACTACTCTCTTCTCCCTCCTGACTTTCCCACGTTAATTTTGCTTGGGGGAATGGTGAGGCGTTGTCAGCCTCCTGAAAAGAAGGGGAGTGGGGACAGAAAGCCCCGAGTCCTGCTTCCTGCTCAATGCTTTAAGCACATGTAAGATGTGGGCCACAGCACCAGAAGCGTTTTTACATGTTCTCTCTCAGGCTTGCATTTTTCACAAAAGGAAAGTGAGCAAGTGCTCGGAGACTTTGCTCAGAGGCATGATCCAGAGAGACGGGAGACTCCTGTGATCTCCGATACAGGGAATAAGTAAGATTTTAAGGTCTTCTCTGGTATTTTTCAGTAGCTGACGTCAGCTTTTGCCTGCTTTCTGTGCTGGCTACAGTGAAGCACAGTCCTTAGCATTTAATTCTCATTATAATTTTAAAAGGGTATTTAAGCACCTAACTTGGGGTTGTAAATTGCACAGAAGCCTAAAGGTTACATATGGTAGTGTTGCCCTCCAAGGAGCCTATGCTGTTTTCTAGATCTGACCAAATGCCTTGCAGGGAAGGCCTTTTACTCAATTTTCTAATAGTGTTTATATATGTTTTACAATTGCTATTGTGAAGTAAGAGATTTCCATGCTCTAAGGGCCTCTGTGCATTCCCTGCACAGACTTTGTTATGCTGGGGGAAATGCTTATGCAAATAAGAACGATGGTAAAGAAAGTGGAGAAGAAAAATATCAGGACAGAAGAACAAAACTGCATTTTTTTTCAGGCTCCATCAGCTTGGCTATATTTTCTTCCTGACAGCACCTTTGAAATGGCAAAGGAATTCCTTCTTCCAACTCTTCCTGTGACCCAAATGCATAATTAATGAATATGTATTGGTTACATGAAAGCCTCACAGAAATCACCAGGAAAGCATTGCGGATTATTTTTTCCTCCTTTTGCCACTATGTTTTTACAGATGTGATATGTGGGTTAAGAAGCCAAAGCAGATAGTCGTGCTTTAGCCCTACCAAATAGTCCAAACAAAGAAAAAGGTTTCTTTCTTTCTTTCCTCTTCCTTCCCTCTCCTTCCAGAATATCAGTGCATCAAGCTAAAAAAACCAAAAAAAAAACAAACAAACAAAAAAACCCCTACACAAGTAAGAAGTAGCTTTTAATTCACGTATCTAAGAAAGTTAATGAGAAAAACTACACGTTTAGAGCAAACAATTAAACAGCTTTGATTCCTACAAGAGTCAGAAGCCCCCGAACAGCAAGGACACCCCAGTGGCCTTTGTCAGCCTGCGCTTGGCTGGTGGCACCAGCGCCGCGGCCACGCCATGCCGAGGCTTTGATTGCCACCTAGTGGCCTCCGCCACCTGGAGCCACCACGTTAAATTCCTGCTCATCCCCCGACACCGATTAATGAATGCTGGGGCTGAATCTAGAGCCGGTGGATGACAGGATACGCCGAGCATCGCGGGGAGCAGCGGGTGAGGGGCAGCGCTTGCCCCGGCGTCTCGCAGTGGGGCTGGAGATGTCGCCTGCTGGGTCAGAGGCGGCACCAAGCGCCCAAGCACTACTGCTGCTTCTCCTGGTGCACCCAAGGGTGTTGGCCTGTCTCAAGTGTCCTATAAACAACCTTGTAACTGGTAGGATTTTTCTCTGTGGCGTTCATAGAAGATGTAAATGTGAAGGCAACCGTGGGGCCCTTTTGGCGCTGCAGGAGAGGTAAGAGGATAGATGGTGGCTGGCTGCTGTGATAAACTCCCAGCCCATCCCAACTCCGGCGCAGACGGAGCTGTGGTATGTGTACCTGATGGTAGATTTTCCATTGATCTGGGAAAAGCAGACTGTGGGCATCTGTAAGAAAATAAGCTAATTGCGGTTCCTGGTGTGGCTGTGTAGTGCGATGCAGTTACTCAGTGAATACTCCTCTCCTGATGAGCTGTGAGCTTAGCAGGAAAGAGTGGTGGGAAGAAAATGGCCAGCCAGACCTTCTGAGGGACAGCTAAAAGGTCAGTCCCAACAGCGAGGATCCTAGGCCAAATATCACAGTTCTCCACCTTTTCCTCTGGGCATTTCTAGTTCCAGAACCCTAAAGCACCAGGACGATGGAAATGGGAAAAGGTGGTGGCAGAGTTGGAGGCCTGCAGTTGTGCTGGGGAGAAGGTGTTCATGCTGCTGCTCTAACTGCTCTTTGCATGTCACTCCAGGTAGAGAAGAGTGCTTAGTATTTCTGTGCTTCGTGTGGTTCAAGGGAAGGGAGCGGTGCAGGTCAGGCTTTGCTGCGGGGTCTTTATGCCAGGATCCAAAATAAACAGAAATATATTGGTGAGGGAGCACAGAGGACAAAGGCACTGCCCTGGTAGGGGTGGAAATGGTCACCATTTCTTTCTTGTCCCTTACCTTGTATGAAATAGCGAGTAGCAATTTTCCATTTAAGAAAGAGTAAACTTGTATAAGGGGGTGCAAAGAGAGGGCTCACCCTTTTGCAGAGCGACATCGTGCAATCCACAGAGGAGCAGGTCACATACTTATCTGTGAGAGGCAGGAACCAGGCAGCTGCATGTGCTCCAGTGTGCCCCTTTGCCCTAGCAAAACCTCTTAGTCTTGCCCTTTTCTCCCTCCATGTTTATCACAGCTGTGCAAGTTTTTGTACTAGGGAGGACAGTCAGCGTTAAGAGGCTGATGTGAAGGGCTCACATATTCTATACGATATATTTAGTATAAAGCTGGGTACCCACAATAGAAGCTGGTCTTCTCGTTGGGGTGCTGCTTGTTAGAAACATGGAGGATGGATGCACATTAAACCTTACCCCTCCACAGGTCTTATTCTGGGCTAAATGTCCGGCTGGATTCCACAACAACGGGGTTTGGAACTTATACCAGCCGCTTCTCACCATGCCCTTTTTTCCCTGCACATACAGACTTACCTCTTGAACACAAACATCTTGATGGTTTTGGCACTGGGAGGCAGGAGCCTAGGGTTCGGTCCTTGCCTCTCCATCCAGTGAGGAAAGGTAACCACTGCTAAGAAGTCTGTTTTCTTCCCTGGCTCTATTCATGGAGAATGAAACTTCTTCAGTAAAAAAGGCAAAATACTTCATAGCCTCATGAATGGGGCGTTCTCCTGGGAAATGGGGATATTGGCAAAGGAATAACTCCCCTTTTCCCCATGTTGTTAAACTTGAACACCAAAAAGCCAGAATTATAACAAGGAGCCAGAAGAATAGCAAATGGGAAGGAAACTGTTACTGTGGTTTGTATGCACCAGGCCTTCAGATGAGCAAGCTGGCTTCTGGTCCTGATCCCTCAACAGCTTGTCTTTTGTAATTCACCTGCACTGAATGTTTATTCAGTGGAAATAATACTAGGAACTAGACTATTGGTTAGTTAATGGCTTTCTTCCTGGCAAATTTGCATTCTGCACAGTAATCCCACTTCAACAGAAAGAGCAGATGTGTTGATTTGTTTGGGGTTTGGGGGGTTTAAGGTTATTACAGAAAAAGCTGCAGAGAGGAGGCAGAGTGGGCTGGGACTGGAGGCTGAATGAGGAGAAAGGCAGAAGTGTTCAGAGCAGAGCAGGGAAGTGAGAAAAGAAGGAGGGAGATGGGGGAGTTAGTTACCTGCCCTACCTCGTTATCCTTATGGAGAGGGAGAACTGTTACTCTTGGAATGGTGCCTGTGTATCTGGAAGGAGGCAGTCTGGCATGGTGAGGTTTGCTAAACAGGACTTCTTGTAGCTGTTGAAGGTGCAGAGATTTCTATTGCCCAAACTTGGCTTGGCAAAGAGAAAGGGAAGGGTTTCATGTACGTTCCCTCAGGCTTGGAAAGGAGAGGTGCAGTGGAGATTATGACTTATTCCTTGTACTCCTGTGACTAGCGCTTTGTGGTAGCGTTGCTTAAAAGTTGAGATGTGGCCAAAACATAATTCAATGTTGAATACCATGACCTGGAAAAGCTTCAGCCAAACTATGTTTATACTTTTGCACTACTGCTAATTATAGTACCACTTGAATTAGTTAATTGACTAAATAAATAATATGATGAAACAGGTGCTTAAGTGTAGGATAGAGATGAATAAACCATATTATGATTGATCTCAAGCAGTGACTGCATAGATGAAGATTAAACACTCTGGGCAATGACAAATGGATGTTAGGTATTCTGTTCTTTGCCTTTGTTTTTGTTGGGTTTTTTTTCAGCCGTTTGAATATTCTGTGCCAACAGAATACCATAAGGAATCTGAAACTGTGAACTAACTGTTTAGCAATCTGAAAAACAGTCTTTTTAAAAGTGAGGAACTTTGCAGTGGTAAAATCAGACTTTGTCCATTCTGTTCTTGTAACTGTACTTTCATGAAGCCAAGTACTGTTTCCAGGCTATAGAAATGCTTAAAAATATGATGGATGCGTACCCCACCACCCTCCAGTACAGTAATTATGAGATTACTAACAGGAGTGTGAGTTCCCTATAAAAAAGTCAAGATACATGGTCTGCATCTCACCATCATTCAGAATAACCAGCTGAGAGATCTTTAAGGAGAAGTCTACAAATGTTTGTAGGGCAATGTTCCTTATGGCCTGCCAGAAAGCCACCCAGAGCAGCAGTTACCAAAGAGGGCCCTGTGCTAGCATAAGTGAGACGTGCTCACACCAGAAGTCAGGTGCCACTCAACACCCAGAAGAGCCTGTATTACGGGAATAAGGACATTCACCTAATGTTATAACTGCATCCCAGCCCTGCTAGATCCTCAGAGTTTAACCATGAGGCTACTGTGAAAAATGTGAGGGCTGGTGATGATGGCACCTCTTATGCTTTGTTTTCTGGAACACAGTGCTGACTGGGGCCATTCTGAGGCCTTTAGCAGGGTTTGTGTCCTTCCCCCTCATCTCCAAATCACAGCAGAGCTCTCTTTTCCTAGGCTTGGAGTCTTCAAGAATCTGTCTGACCCCTCTAATTAATTCAGAGATTTTGGTGCCTAATGGTCACTTTATCTGATAGTTCAGTGAGTAAAATTTGTCTCTAGGCAAAAGACAACTTTGGTAATGATCTAAACATAAATATATTTTAGAAATCATAAGGCTTCATAATATGGAAATGCCACCTCTTACCTGTTATAAATAGAGGATTACAGTTATATTTGTCTGTAGTCCTCTCATTTTAATTATTTGGAAAGGTCCTTTGCCCTGGCACAATTATTGCAGCCACTCTTTTCTTGTGCTTTTATCAAAGGTGGAACATTCCTCAGCTAACATTTCACCCACCAGCCCTGCAGCCACTCCACATCAAATTGTGTGCAGCACAGTCACAGTCCAGTTCTCACTAGCAACGGTTGAAAGAGTGAACTTACTTCAAAGGGAAGAAAAGTTGTCTTTTAGAATACATTAGGAAAGAAAAATTATAACATTTGTTGCACTCAACAGAAACACATATGATTGTAGCTTTATTTTAGGTATCACTCCTTCCTAGAGATGCAGGTAGCCAGTGAACACTTCACAGGCAGTGTGCCTCCTGGGAGTTAGATGCCACTGTGGACATAACCTTGAGACAACAAAGCAACTGTCCCTATAGAACGTGGAAACTGTCCAGTTTCCTAAGAAATCTGTGCTTTTTTCTTTTCTTTTCTTTTTTTTTTTTTTTTTAATGTGGCCTTTACTAAATCTTTGCGGATTAAAAAAGGCCGGTTAATCTGTAGAGTATGTGCTCCCAGTGACGGCTGGCCTGTGCAGACTTTGCTCCAAATGCTGGGCAAGCCAGGAACAGACCACAGGGTCTTTGCAAATCCCCACATAGAGCCATGCACTGATTGTTCAGGCTGTAGAATCATTTCCCAAATGAAACACAGCTGAAGAAGTGCCAAATACTGACTCCCCCAATCTGGCAGTTACATATGGTAGCATCTTTCTAGCTTGTTAACTGCTGTGGCTGGGGAACGCACTGTATCTGTAGGAACACTCAAATTGCTTTGACCCTGACTATACGAGATAATGCTGAGGATAGCAAGGGTTGAAATCCTTAACTGTGCTCAAGCTGTGCCTATAATGTGCTCATACAAAGCGTATTAATTATGCTCAGAATGCAAGAAAGAATAAAGGAGGGATGTGGAGTTGACCAGATGCTGTAGCTACAGGTCAGCAATTCCTGTCTCATTCTGCTTAAGAGCCCATAACTGTTTCAGGATACCTGGTTGCCTTCACCATGAAGTCACTAGTAACTGGCTGAGATGGTGAACATGTACAGATTGAACTGTGCAAATGCAGCAGCTATTTTTTCTGAAAAGTCCATCTTTCTGGTATTGCATTAAGCTAGCAAGCCAAAAACCAATCAAAAAACTCAGCGCAAGGTACCAGATTTATGATGCTGAAGTAAAAAACATTTCTCTGAGAGTAAAATAGGCAACAGTTAAGGCCCAGTCTTTGAAGTCCACTGTGTGAACTTTACTGACTCCCTCCTTAATATTAGCTAACCCATAACTGAATTAGTTATCCTAAATCATTCATCAGGTTCAAGCTATCCCTGTAGGTGCGAAAAGGAAATATCAAAATCATACAGAGACACTAAGTTAAATACTTCTCCAATTAATAAGATGTTCAAGAAATGTTTCCAGTGCTTTAAGTCAGTTTTATTTAAAAAATAGAATCCAAACATAATTTCTGATAAGGTGCAACATATGTACCATTTTCTACAATTGAAAAAAAATACAACCAAAGCAAAACAATATTCATAATTATAGTGTCATTCCAACACAGAACCACTGGGTCTGCTGTAATTCTTAAACATTCTTTTTCTGCATCCTCAAAGCATAAAAATTAATAATTAGTTTCACTGTGACAGCCAAAGGGTCTGGCTAATGTCATCCATATTCTGTACTTTAATAATAAACTTTCTGGTACAGATTACTTCAAGTACACATCAGAAGCTGAATGTAACTGAACACAATTCATGCAAAACAAAGGTACAATACTGAATTTGCATCATCCAAAGACTTTTGTTCTTGTTTAGTTTGACATCTTCGAAGTCCAGCTGTTTGAACATGAGGATTGAACAGAGGTTGCATAAAGTGATCACTATATACTAAAGTACTTACGTAACTTTCAGATTGATCAGGCTACGTGACTATCTTGATCTCTAAAAATTCAAATAAACACTTAAGGCCGAGATCTATGCTTCTTGGGTTCTATTCATTAACTTCTGAGATATATTTGGGAATACAGATGGAAAACAGTGACTGACAATGGGCCTGTTATGGGGAAATACATTAAATCATTACATCAGAACTGCATTTTTTGAGAAAAGCATGTTATTAATTTATATCGAGAGTTTTCCTCATTCAGCCACTCAAGCTAAAAGAGCAGTGAAGACTGTAGCATGGAGGAAGTTCGACAGAAAGACTTAGAGCCAATAGTGCTGAAGTGCTAGGTTTTCTAATTAACAAAGTCTGTCCAGTTTCAAAACCCATCTTGTCAGTCTACCATCACCTCAGTCTTGATAATGCCAAGCAGCTGAAGTTAGCTATTGCTATGCCACTTCTGGAAAGCTAGACATCAGTCACTGCTCTAAGAGGGTTCAGCGTATTTTGAACAGACACTGGAAAAAGGAGTAGCAGTCTAACCACCCACATACAGTTACACATCCAAAGCACTGATAGAAAAAGCTAGACCCCCATTTTCCTGCCTTCTGCTTGGAGTTACTCTCAGGGCCAAACTGCACCCACAATAAGCGCAAAAATATCAATGCCATCTGTTGTTTCTTACAAACATGCTGGTTTTATGGATCCTGTTCTTAAGTTCTGAGGGTTTCTCATATACAGTCTAATAAGATGAGGTGACAAGCTATCACAGGCCTGACTGTTGGTTTTAGTAGATCATGCCTCTGGGTATTAACGGGACTTAGTAAGAAAAGTTTACGCCTATGCATAGCCATGAACGGTTAACCCAAGACAATAACCCAAGTGAGTTTGTATTCATGGCCAGTTTAACCTTAATTAGGTGACTCCCTGTCTTTTTCTCTGAAAATAACATATTTTTTTTTTCTTCAGTGTTGATATACTATCCTGGTTCCAGTGAGCAAATATTGCCCTCAGTACTACCAATGCTCTTAAGAATTAGCTCTGCCATGGACTACAGGCTAATGCAGCATGGACTGAAATTTCTATGGCTAACAGAGAAGGCTTTAGATCTTTCCTTTTCCCTGACACACATGAAACATTGAATTTGATTTCAAGTAGCAGATAAATTCACTTTTCAATTTCTTTCTCCTGGCTTATGAGGAAAAGCAGTATTTTAGTGTTCAAGTGGGGAGAGTATGCACGGTTGCTTCCTATATGAACACAAAGGAAAATGGAGAAAGTGTTCATCAAACATGTATGTATTAACATGCTATAATAGTGAAGAGTAGAATACAGTCCTTCAGTTTTATTCTCAGAACAAGATTGCCTATTTATCTTAGTCCAAATCCCTTAGATTTTAGTCTAGGGTAGGAACTGACATTGGTACTAAGTCCCTTTTGGGTTTAGTTCTGGGAATGAACTGATTTTATTATGGTATCTCTGTTCAAATGAGGGAAGCCAATGTTTATGAGCTTGGTTGTTGACTTGGCTGTTTTTTTTATGAGTTTGACTGATGATAGCTTCACAGAAAAACAGAAGAAAAAACAATATTATGTTGCATTTCCTATTTTCAGAAGGAAATAGTTGCTCAGTTCTACAGCTTACATAGTTTTGACAATATGCCTTTAATAATGCATTGTACTGCAGATGTTCAGTTAACAAAAAGTATACACTGAAATATTTATGGGCTTTGGCCAGAGCTGTATATATTTATGTCAGTGTGTTGCAAACACTATTGTTAAATGGAGTACTTAGCAGATTAAAATTATCCCTTTACTTCCTTCTTTTACTTCAACAATTTGGGCCATACTTCGTATGAATGCAGCGGGACACATGCCAGAAGGAAGCAGGGTCACCATCGATAAGAGGAGGAATTTGTGACATGTAACTTTGGGCATCTAACTTAGGGTGCACCTGGTTAGTTGTCTCGGTTCAGGGACACAGTGATCATGCACATTGCCTACAAATCGGATCAACAGTTTGGCTTTTGTCTGGAGCAACAGGCTATTCTGGCATAAAAGGACTCCCAAAACCTTCGCCCAGGAAGACTATCTGGACGCAATGGACTTGAGCTACTGGCTTCTATATGAATTTGAACGAAATTACCAGAGGTTTAGATGCCTAAATGGAGGGTACAGACTCTCAGGGGGTCGGAAGGGGATTCAGGGCATCTGAATTAAGGTGCAACCTCTCTCCAATCTTTATGCTTATATTGATAAAACTAACTCTAAGCAGAGTGGATTATGTGTTACTGAGAGTAAAATTTGGTCTTCTGTTACTGATAGCAGTATTGACTAAAGTGCTAGTATATTAACACAGAAAACATTGAGTCTGTGCATCTTACATAGGATCAGAACAAGGGTTTAGAAAAATTTAGCATTTTTACCTGAGTGCCTTGGAGGTCCCTACTGGGGGCTGTTAAATCTTCTGTTCTTGCTGCAAACAGATCAATAATTAAAGCTTTGCGACTGCTGTTTGCATTCTCAGTCCCTTTGATCTTATCCAGCCACAGTATCGTAGGGGTGAATTCCACAGTCCTATGACTGGCAGATGCATAAAGAGTAGATCTGCTACAGAATAAATGCCTGTGACTGTTAACTTCAACAATCTCTTGACAAATGCCAAGAAATAACAATGACCAAAAGGAACTAAATGGAGAATCAGGAATCAATGCGGAACTTCATTGGATCATGAAAAATGATGATGTACACAAGAAGAGACAGGTGAGGGTTTCAATCTCTGGTCTCTAACATCTATGAGAGCTGGATACCAGTCTCCCTTTAGTGCCACTGAAAATTCCTCCATGAGCATGTTTTTTCCTGTTGTCACCATACCACATAATACTAAATATTACAGTACCTGTATGCAAAATTGCATAGAGAAATAATAAGTCTTTACAAATAAGTCACATTTCAACATTAATTAAAGGAAGCTGATTGACAGAAGAGCTAAACTGTATAAAATTCAAAGGACTAAAGCAGGGAGCAGGGGACACTATGTTTTAAAGTGAGTTGAGGTGTGTTCTTGCTCCTTTAACTCCAGTCCTGATTCACATAACTTTTACAAAAATAAATGGAGATTACAACATTTTTCATTTTAAAATATGACAATATTTTCCCTCATGAAAATGGTATGATTCAGTAGCAAATAAATAGCCATGACTTCAGTAACAAAAACAACTGAAGAGTTTCTCAGACACACTCTGTACTTTGGAACACAAATGTTTATATCTGGTAACAGCTTGAGTGTCTGCTAGTCTTCACACCTGCCTCATGAGTTACTGTGAACGTTGATGCATCCCAATGGTGCTCCTGGCTCTTTGTGTTTAAGCACCACATCACTTCCACCCATCAGTGCTGCAATCGAGCTGTTGGGAATCTCATTAAGGAAACACAGCTTGATGTCTGCAGCTGCTCTGAGCTTCTAAACTGCCTTCCTCATTAAATAAGTGCCATCCTGCATCCACTCCCTCTGTCAGAGGCATATTGGGCCATTCCTCATACACAACGCATTTTCTCTTTAAACAAAATGAAACACCGAATGTAGCCTTTGTGTTAATCTAGAAGGGATTCCTTTGGGGTTACTTTCTTCTTCCTTTACCAGTCTAGTTAAACATAATAGATTCAGGGTCCTGGTTTGCCATTTGAGCCATATGTCTTAATACATCCTTTTTAGTTATGATACCCAGCAGCCTCCTAGAGGAGAAAAGGAAAAGAAAGGTCAACAGTCATCTCATATATCATGCAATTTTTTTCCCCTGTTCAGCTGCAGGAATGTTTTGTGAGTGCTTCCATATAACACTGTCCATCCCATCCATTCCTCAATTATTATCTTTCATAAAAAGCCTTCTCACATCATGTATTTTTATGACTGCAGCCATGAAAATTAAGTTAAATACCCTGCATTGTTATCTCTTTTTGTTGGGAACATGACTGATTGAGGAGCTACAACTGCTGACCCTTTGTACAACAAAGTAATGAGTTTCCTTGGGCTTAGGCTGCAGAGAATGAACAGCACAAAACCAAGGTACCAGCACCCTGAGCTAGGGCATGGGATTTAGTAATGCACAGACTAAGCTAAAACACAGACTTTCTGAAACTCCCACTATCGGACAACATAATTCTTTCAACTTTAAGTGATAATTTCTCATTTATATGATCCTAAATTAATTATAAAAATTAATTATATCTGTCATAGGATGTCTGGGCCCAAGAGTCAAAAATTTCCTAACCCTCAGTATTCAAGGGGTATTATTTCCAGTCCTTGAAGGCCACGAGACATTGAATTTTGAAACTATCTCATTGCTATAGTTTTTCCACCTTTCATTTCATGTGTTAGAACTCAAGGTCAACATTGCCAAATCCAGGCACCTAGTATCAGGACCTAAATCTGTGTCCTGATAGTGGTTCTTATTTTCTTAACTCTGAGGACACTGCATTGATAGTAACAGCTGATACGCAATATTTTTGAATAACAAAAATTATTTTTGCAGAAGACTAAACTTTAGGCTTCTGCATTTGAAAATGGTTTTGCTATCCTGTATTCTTCTTGCTGCCATATTCTAGGATAAGCAATGATCTCTAACTCAAATCTCATTGGAATTGAGGGATGTTATTTCTAGTGCACACCGTGCAGCTTTTTACTCTTCTAATTTCATGTTTGCCCACGCTTCAGCTGTTATTTTGTGGACTTCTGTTTTATATGCCTTTCCATTTTCTATTAAAGAAAGATGAATAGATTAATTTTCCTCCACTGACATCTTTATCACAGTCTTCACAAGCATCTAATCTAGCTGGATGTCTAGAAACAGGCACATTTCTTGCAAACAATACTACCTGCCAGATCAGCCTCTGTTGAAAACTGGACTGCAGTGAGAGTCAGAACAGTTTCTTTTATATTTATCTTTACCTTATCTAAATGACAATACACTAAGGATTTGGGAGAACAGAGGGAAAAACTCAGCAAGGGCCATTTCAGTTCTGTCTGACTTCTTTTGCTGCCCTGGAGAGACACTGGCCGTGCTTCCCTTATTCTTCCATTCACAAAATAGACAAATAAAAATATTTGCTTGACAGTCTCAAAGGTGCTGATTAGTTACTGTCTATATTTGGCTTTAAACAGGAGGTTTGTTAATGCTGAAGAAAAATCTTCATGCTTGACTCAGCATCTACTCACCCACTGCGAGTGACAAGACACTGCCGGAGTCCAAGTTTCCGGAAAATATCTACCACCGTCTCCATTGGCGTATGATCAGTGACAGTGAAAGGGCTCAGGTTGAGAATACGCCGCAGCTTCAGTGGATGGGGACTGTTGGGTGGCAGTTCTGGTGGATCTTCAGTGAAATACACAATGGAGTTGCTTACCACCCCATCCTGACGCTGTCTTGCATTCTCTGTATGATAGAAAGATCGAGGTAAACTGTGGGTTAGGCTTGATAACAAACTCCAAAAATTTATGCTCTTTTGGAAAGCAAAGGCAGTAGTAGCTTTTTGCCTTTAACATACTGAGAGGTCCTGGAATTTGGGATTACAGAGCAAATTTGAATTTCCTTGAGACATTGTTCCCTTGAAGCAAATGCTACAACACATACTTTTGCTTGGTTGGAATGCTTTTCTGAATAAATATGCAGCTCATTTCATTCACAAACATCACTAAACCAACTTCTGCCAAATTGAAATGATTATATGTCATTTCCTCCATTTGAGAATCACAACAGAAACTTGTATTATATGGCTGAAGGAGTAGCGTCAGCAGCCTGTGTACAGTCCCAGCTGGCTTGGAGCAGAATGTTTGTTCCCAGACTTCTCACTGGAGTGGGGGAAATCTAGGCACGTGAATGAATTTATGAACACAAAGCTGTGGAAAGACAAACTCACATCCCAGGGATCTGGGAGAGGTGTGGGTGTTGTTCTAGCCCAGCACACCTCTCCAGTGGTCAGGGTGAATCTTGCAGTTCTGCGTTCAATGCCTTAAGTAGAGTTTGCACATGCAGATTTTAAAAGGGTGGAAAAAAATAGCATCCTACTTAAAGGAAAATACATTTTTGGTTGACATATTTTCTCAACAGTACCTATTAGACCACCTTCAAAATTTCAAAAGCTATCATCCATACTTTGATCAAACTATGAAGTGAACTTTACAGTACATATGGACTTTACATGATCACTATAAGCCTTTTACTTTGAAGTATGCTCCAACAAGAATTCTTACCATTTAAGTGGTTTATTTTCATTGTAGCGTTTACCTCATTTCTACTCAACACTACAGGGCACAACCAATATACGAGATGGATTTCCAAATGCTAGATAACTCTCCCCCCAGAATAAGCGTATCATATTTGGCTCTGTGGGTTTAACTTTTTCTTCTGTTGTATAAATTCTTGGCAATGGCTGGAATGATTATCCTTGATTAATATAGGTTGCTTCTGTTCTTGAGAGGTACAGCAAATCAGACATACTCAAAGTGAATGTATATATTCTTGGAGCTCCTTGCCATCAATCAAAGTGCAGAAACCTGCTCCTGTGACTTTTAATGTGTGGACAGTAATGGTTTCCAATGTGTTTCAGCTGCATTTTTCTCCCTTTAACAATAATTGCCTTGTAATATTTCTGGAACTGGTGCAGTGCTGGCTCAAACCTAATATCAGTACAGTATATGATTTTCAGCCTTCTCACCTCACATATTACAAGCCCTATTATAGGAATGATGCTAACTTTGTCTCATCTTGTTTTGACTCATATGTCTAATTTCAAGTGTGAACATGCCTGTATAGCTCTTTGATATATGATCTGTGGTAAGAGGTAACATTTATCAAACTGAAGATAACTCCCACCCTTTGATAAAAACCCTTGACAGCTAGGTATTTCCTTTCCGAAAGTACACCCAAAGCAACAGGCCCAAGCATTTCAGTTACCACAGTGCTGTTCCCAAAGCAGCAATGACCCTGGACAATAGCAATTAGCCAAAGCCATGATTTCACTCTTCAAAGTCAAACACCTCTAGAGGAATTTGAATGATGTAGTACTATTGAGCAAATTCAGCAGCATCAGAAAAATGGTGGACAACAGAATGGAGAATAAATCTTAGGGAGAGCTATTGAAGGAGCTGAGACTCTTTAGTTTGAGGAAGAGGAGGCTGAGGGGAGACTTCATCGTTCTCTATAACTACTTGAAAGGACATCGTAGAGAGGTTGATGCTGGTCTCTTCTCACAGGTAATTAAGCGATAGAACGAGAGGGGATGGCTTCAGGCTGCAACAGGGTAGGTTTAGGCTGAACATTAGGAAAGAATCTTTCACACAAACGGTCGTCAGACACTGGAATGGGCTGCCCAGGGAGGTGGTTGAGCCCCCATCCCTGAATGTGTTTAAGAGTCGTTTAGATGTGATGTTGGGGGATATGGTGTAGGGGAGAACTTTGTAGAGCAGGACAGATGGTTGGACTCGATGATTCCAAGGGTCTTTTCCAAACGGAATGATTCTATGATTCTATGACTTTGCATGCAATCTCACTTGATGGGGGAGTTAGATGAAAGGTAAAACAGAAGAATAGACCATTTTTGCAGTCAGTGGATAAGAAAAGCAGATATAACTTAACAGAAAGAGCAAAGCAAATGCATGACAATGTCTGGATTTACAGATTAATCTGCTCAGAAGGCTCATGTCATACCTAGAGAGTTAATTAGTTCTCCCAAATGTGAAACAGCCTTTCGCATTCAGGAGTGCACAGTTCACAGCCTGTATTAACTATGCTGCTCTCTCGACTCCACACTGGGAAAAGTACATTATACAGCCCACTTGGTTTGTGTCCAAGACTCTGCCTTTTGTACGATGCCTCTGAGGCTGGTCATATTTAAGAAGAGCTTTACAGGGATAGATACTCCCCTTCATAAGACCATAAAATAGGTGCCATCTAAACTGTAAACATCTGTTCTCAGCGGGTGACTCTGCCCACCTGACCTGTGTGCCTCCTAAACAAAGACCAGTGGGGACACAATCCTCCTGAAGGGGCTTCTGAGTGATCCAAAGGGGCATTGCCATTCACTCTACAGGGACTGGATACATTTTCAAGATAAGCTTAGTGTTCAACTTAGTAAGAAAGAACTTACGGAGGCATAAATCACAAGGCAGACAGCTGTGCGTAAATGGGTATTTGATGTGGGACTCAACAGCTATTGCCTTCATCCAAACAGTTGTGTGAGGGAATCCAAGTTCTTCTCCAACATATTCCCTGGGCAACCACACTGCTGATGCACAATTTATTGGACCAGAGAAGGAAGCTGAAGCTTCTTGGTTGAAAGCCTGTCTCTGCATAGTGCCAAGTGTTGTCACATAGAGGTGTAAAACCTAATTCAAACTGAGGCAGCATTCTGCGGGGCAACAATAGTGCGATGAAAGAAGAGATACCAGTGTGGACCTGACTCTGCTCTTCAGAATACCTCATTCCCTGGCTAGAGTGCTGCACAGATGGGGCTTATACTGCTCCCACATGTAACTTTCCAGTATCTCTGGACGCTGTCAGGCTGAGCAGGAGATAAGCACCTGAACAGGAGAATAAAAGATGCTTCACCAAATGTGGTGTTTACCTCTTGGCAAGTAATTTTATAGTTTGAGGAGACTTAGTGTATAGTTCCATGAACACGCTATGAAGGTTTGCAAGTCATTAGCTTCTTTGCAGCAATGCTGAGCAGTGACTGCTGCAATAAATGCAAAGCAACTTTGGCCTTCAGTGACAGAGGACTAGCTATTAAAAATGTTGCTAGCATGGTACAAAACTGGGGTTTTGCCTACCCTGGACTGGAAAAATGTACCATGTCTTTTGGAAGAGAAAACCAAATCCAGAATTTAAATCACAAAGATACAAACCATGCTGGAAAGATTAACTAACTGGTTATCACTGAGTCAGCACAGAATGGTATCAGGAGCTGTTATACTCAACCCAAGAGAAAAAGGCTCACCACAGATCCCTAACAGCTGAGGATTTTAAGCAAACTTATTTATGCAGAGAAGTTTTTGACTTTAAATCTCAGTTCTGCCTCAGATCCCGTGAAAGGTGCTTAATTAGAGCTGATCAGGAAACAGTACCTTTTCCTCTGAACAACGTGGATGTCAAAGAAACATTTTCTGAACAGGAAAGTATTTTGATCTAAAATGTCTGCTGAGTTTATTTTTATCTGATTTCTTTGTTATCAGTGCATAGCTGGACGTTTTCACACATCTCCTAGAGAGCCCGTTCAGCTGTGTTGCTATTTATGACCTGGATCAAAAGACTCAGCCTTTCTTTCTGATTTTAAAGTAAGGGCTCTGCATCTTCATAAAATTTTCCCACTGACATACCTCCCTGCAAAGGAGACGTAAAAGGCTATAAAGGTAGGATGGCAGCATAATATGTTACAGCCATAACATGGCACAAACAGTGTAAAAGCCAGGCACAAGGTAGGTTAAATGCATCTAATTAAGGTTTTTTTACTTCTCATAGGGGAATGCAGAAGACATTTGAAACTCATTAGCCAAAGCAGGATAAAATACAAACTATTTTATAAATGGTATCAGCTCTTGGCATTTACACTTTTGGTGAAACTTCAGACACATATTTACTTTCCTAGCTTGGTCATGCAAGGCATCTTTTGTTACTACCAAAGGAAGATTAGCCCTCTGAGGAAGAATCAGTTCTTTGAAAAGGGTATTGCAGCTAACAGCCTTGCACTTCATCTTGGTGTATTTAAAATCCTCTTATACTGAGGCTGGTATACAGAGGATTATAACATCATGGAGACCTTTTTTCTTGTGTTGAAGGAAGAATGAAGGAACTACCAGTGATAGTAGGTTTTTAATGAAAAAGTTAGATTCCCACACCCCTTGGAAACTAAATTACAATTGTACAATTAGAGGAACTGTAGAACTGGCAGTTCTGCTTTCCTGTGTTTTGAGAAATTAGTGACATAAGTGCAAAAAGAACTCAGTTCATAAACTATTTTCAGTACTTGAAATGACAACTTACACCACAGAAGGGAAAAAAATGAGAAAATAATTTCATCCTGAAGAGAATTCCACACTATATTTTAAGGTGAGAAAACTGAGCTCTATTATTTCTTTTCTTCTTCTGCTTGTAGTATAGATGCAGTGATGATGACTTTCTGCTATGGATTCAGAAGAGGAGAATCAAGTAGCAGCTGAGTGTCCTTAAATAAATTTATATAAATTTTAGGTCTAACAACTTAGACTCTTTTTACATCCAGGAGATGAAAATAAATATGCATTAAAAAAACCCACGTGCTTTAAAGAGCACTGTTATTTCAAATTATATTTTAGCTTTATGAGAAGTGGGCAGGAAAGTGGCCCTCTAAACCATCCCTGATTTTCCATCTATGGATTTTCTTTTCTGAAGAATATAGGAGTTTCCATCTCAGACAACAGCTTTTTAAAGGTGCCTGAAGTGGAGGGATGAAACAGGCCCACGCATAGAGGAAAAGTTCCACGTCTAGGAGATTTGGGTATGCCAGGCATTGAACTCCTCTACAAAGTATAAGTCAATCATGCCCAGACAGCTGCCTGCCTGCCTGCCCTCAACATCATGGGTCTCCCAGAATTAGGAGTGGACCATGGGATTGATTTGCCAGGATTGCAGAACTCCACAGCTCTGGATGGATGCCCTGGGTACAGGGAAGTTGGGAGCACTTGCTTTCCCATCCTGTATTTTTAAAACCCACCTAGCCATCAGGGCAGCCAGAAAAGGACTTTGATGGGTGAAAACCTGTAATGAGCTGGCTCAGGCTCTTGGGCAACCAGCCAGCTATCCACAGGATGCTTGACAAAACTCAGCCACCTTTACCAATCAACAGCCTCCACTGAAAAGCTTCCCACTCCTAATGCAAAACACCTGCATGTGAGAAAATAATGAGACAGTGGAACAGAAAGAAACATGGGGACTTATATTTCATCACAGGGTGACAAAGATTCACGACTGCACTAGCTGCTACCGGCAGCCCATGGATATTACAGGAAGCTCAGCACTGCAGTGGCTTTTCATCTGGTTCTGGCAAAACTTCTGGCCATATGAGTCAGGTTTGCCTCTGTTGTCTCTAGCAAAATTGTATTGTACTGTTGTGAGTGACAACAAAATTAAGGCCACAAAATTTAAGCACACAAAAGTCTACCAGGTGGTATGTTGCAATAGAGAAGCTTCCAAGTATAGGTACTAGTAACTAGTGAAAGCCAGATTCAGGGAAAATGTTAAGGTTTGTTCTTATTTATCCATTCTTCAGGGTGAATAACACTGGTAACATCCTACCCCATCAAAATCAAGCATGTGTACACCAATAGTCTCTACTCACTTATTGCAAGAATCAGCTCTCGTCTCTGTGCAAATCCAATAAGTCTCTCTGAGTCTTTTGACACCACTACTGGGAAGCCATTGTAGTCAGTCTCCTTGATTAGTGTCTCGACATCCTCCACTGTCATGCTGTCCTGTGTCAGAACAGAGAGAGGAGCTTCACCACGCCTTGGTCTCATGACATCTGTTGCCAGGGTTCGGTGGGTGAATTCATCCTTCACATCCAGAAACGGGTAGCCGTTCAGGTGAATGTGAGCTTCATAGATCCCTTCTTTCCCAAAGGCATCTGCCACCCACTTGCTTGTGACAGCTGCAGCCATAAGAGGTACAATGTACTCCAGGCCTCCAGTCAGCTCAAACATAATCACCACCAGAGAGACTGTCATTCGGGTAACACCACCTGCCAACATGGAAAGCAGTCAAGTTTCCTTCAGTGCTCTTTAAGTATACATACTAAGCAGTTCATTTACGGTTTTGTATCTTACACTCAAAAAGGCATGGAATTATTTGAGCTGAGTACTTTGCCCTTATACTTTGTTGAAGTAGTTTTAGGCTTATTTCACTAAAGAAGGGTTTTTCATCTGCTGCAATCGTCATCAAAAAGGCTGAGTGGACTTGGCTCAGGTAAAAGATAATAACACTGAAAAGCAAATAATGAATGCTAAAAGACAGCTATCAAACCAGAAAGCATGTCAAAAGAAAAAAACATTTAAAAAATCAGCTATACTGGATACTCAAGAAACTAAAACTGAATCCTGTCAATAGCCCCCTAAAATGACTAAAGAATCAGCTAAGTACTGTGGCTGGGGCAGGTAGGAGCAGAGAGAGCTGGCTGTCACATTGGTTTACCCGTCACATCCATGCTGAAGAGAAAGCTAAGCATTATTTTTGGGCACGCAATGGTTACAAAATCCTATATAAGGACAGTTTGAGGCCACAGCAAGAGCTACGTTACAGCTTAAGCCCTAGCTTTTACTATCAGTATGACAGCTTGAACTGTATACAACTTGGTTTGAGGCCATCTAGGCATGCAGCTGTAGACAGGATTATAGCTGTATTTTTCAGTCTAGTCTTTCTGTATTAATTTCATATGCAAGCTCTTCATTCCTTCAGCTTACTTTAAAGGATAAAAATAGTCATATAACTGCAGACAAGTGTGTATGTATCACTGAATTATTAGGTAACAGTTCTTTGCCTCCGTTCAAAAGGTAAAAGTAATAAATCTGCAATTTTTAGGCCTCAAAATAAAGAACTATTTTAGTTGAGAGGAATCAGCAAACAGGTCATTAAAAGATGCCTTTAATCTAGCAGCATACTGGAATACTAAATTGTTGATTATTTAACATGATGATCCAGATATGGCTTTCATCTGAGGAATACCTTAAACTTCCAACTCTGAAAAGCTGATACAAGAGTCAGGATCATTTAATATTTACTCTACATCTCTTACTCTAAGCAAGACAGGTCTTGGGTTTAAGAGTAGCCATTCTCCTGTATGTCTTGCGGTACTATTAAAATCACTGCACCTTGATTTGGACCTTTTGAAAGAGGAAGTGATTGCTGGCTAGCAGACTGCTAACTGGAACACCAGAGCAAAAATTTGTGTATCATTTATTTTATGAGCATTAAGATCACCTATGGACAAGAGGAAGTGCTTTACTTTATTTTGACAATAAGACTCAGTGCAGCTATTTTAATGTGTCTACGCTGTTGTAGGTGTCCACATTCAAAGGGGTGATATCCAGATTGTCTTTACAATCTCTGCAGAAAAACAGACATTTTGAGGTCAAATTCATCTGTTCATTTGCCTGGTTTTAGACATCTACTGCCAGATGACACTGATCTTTCCAGTATCTCATTTTTCTGTTTTGACTGTGAAGGTTATCAACATAGTGAGCTCAGATGTTGATGTCTTCATTACATACATTAAGTTTAGACAAGCAAATCCCACCCTTCCTTTCCCTATAACTGTTAGCACAAATGATCATATTTTTCTAGCAAGAGACTCTGAAACTGAACCTTTTCCAGCTCTTCCCTGAGTACTTCCATTTAAAATCTTTCACTTCAAATCTACCTAATTACATTCATCATGTGCTATACCTCCCCACTACTATTTCATCATCTGATGATGGTATCAGTGACAATAACAAAAGAGGGTAGACCATTCAATTACAGAATGGCAAATATAAGGCAAAAAAATATGTTCAGATGGTATGCTTGTAACATTCCTGTTGCATCTATGACTAGAATTTTGATTCAATGATCTTGCTTTAATAGTTAATAGATCATTCCTGTTATATCCAATAAGTCATAAATCCTATTGATTAAACATAACTAGGTATTGGCCTATGGTCAAAATGAAAATCAAAAGACAGCCACGTTGAGCAGAATGTGACACACAGTCAAAATAAGACCCAGAAATTTTACCTCTGTGTAGCTTAAAATTTGGCAAGACATAGGAAGTTTGTTCTCTCCACTGAGAGAGAGTGCAGTCTAGACAAGGTAGTAGCTTTAGTCCAGCTACAATGGATTTCATTACATCAAAAGACATGTGTGTGTGTCTCTGTGTGTGTGTAAATCAAGCCAAAACCACTCCTTCTTGGAAACCTGCAGCCTTGCTTGAATTTTTTCTTTCCTTTTATGTGCTTTTTGGTGGATTACAAGGAATGGGCATTGGTGACTGTAAGCCTTTCTTTTGTTGACCACCTTTTATATCACTGGAGAAACCATTTGATGCAGCTGCCCATGCTTTAGCCCATCACATCTATTTTGTCCAGAAATGCCACCATAGCACCTAACACAAACACAAAGCCCTCTTAAACAATTTGTAGGCCCCCACACATCAGAGTTATCTATGCATGAAGCAATGATCAGCAGATACTGTACCCAAGCAAGCTGCTGCTCCCACCATAGCATAAAGTCCTGGCGTGACACAGTCTGCCCCAGGCCTGCACCAGTTCCTGAAGATGATCCAGTCATGATGGTGATATGCCAGCTGCTCTACTCCAATCCCAACCATCCTACCAGCCATGGCTCCAACAGCCATGCTGGGAATGAAAAGGCCTGAAGGGATCTTGAATGAAACATAGAGACGTGAGCACCTTGACAAAAATTACTAGCAATGAACTTACTGATCAAACAATTTCTTATTGGGAGTAAGAGAATCCAGTTTCCTTATTAAATGCTAGCTCAGAAGGCCATAGCCTTATGGAAGCCTACAGTGGTGTTGCCTGTGGTCTGAGATAGGTTTCTACAATGACTGAGTTTGTGTGGCTACATGCATATGAATAGCTTTATAAAATGTTAATGTATTTTTTTAAGTAATTTTGAATCCTACCTGCTGCATCACAGTGAATTCAATAGATAAATGGTGTTTCTGAATAACAGTCTGCTTTTAAAGTCAAGATGCCCCTGTTTTTTTCTTTATTGCTTTCTCAGCAGGATGCTGATGGTTCTGTCCTGGGCTTGAGAATAAGCTTAATTGAAAATAACATCTTGATTTCACCGTCTATCAATGCAGTACCATATAGTTTTATTACTGCTCTTTCAGGATAAATCAGACCAGATTTTAAACTAAATGTCAAATGTAGAATAAAAATTCAGCTAAAAGAATAGCTATCTCTGACTACTCAGAGCTAGCTTTTTCTACATCTCAGTTTGCTGTATATTTTCCAGGAAGATATATGAATTGTTACCTTGTTGTCTGCTATACAGACAAGTCACAAATAATTTTTAAAAAGTATTGAAATGTGAAACAAAAGAAAACATGATTAAAATTCACATTGCCTTGGCTAAGTGCATTTCCTCCTAGATGTCAAGTACACCTGCAAGTAGGAGAAAAATTTCCTGGTGGAGAAGACAACTTAGATCTGTGGTAAGGACTTGCATGGAGTTTTTGTTGGGTCTAGAGAGGAAAGGCTTTTATCTTTTTACTTCTGAAAATACACCTTGAGCTTCCTAGACAACTAAAGTAACAGCCTCGGCATGGCCCAGAGACATTATGGCTGATAACAGCAGACACTATCTTCCGCACCATACAGTTAGACTGAGACTTTTAGATTTGGTGCATAAAGCTATTTTGTCTGTTCTTTTACAGAATAGTTGAAATTGTCAATTGCCTCTAACAAATTTTAAAAATATAGAACAAACAAAGGAACACATATTAAATAAAGAACCAAACTCAGAAGTTTTTAAACAGATGAACAAGCATAACAGCCATAGATCAATTTCTGCAGTGATGGACATCTATTTTCAAGTCCTTCTCCAGAAATACTACGCCTGCAACATCCAAGTACTATTAAAATCCCACTTGTTCTCCCTAGTCAGGAAATCAGCAGGACTCAGTCCTGAGCAGGACTCAGGTCCTGAGCAACCTTCTACTATTCAGTAGTTCTTGTCATCAGATGGAAAAAATACAAAAAAAAAAGCAAAACTCCAACAACTGGCTAGTATATTTTAGGTAAAAGATCCACTAAAAAGATGGATCCTCAGTTTAAGTCTTTAAGAGAAAGATGAGATGCTTTAGCTTTGAGTGTGGTAAAAAATATAGTGTATAACTCAGAAAAACTTCCCATCGTCTGCTGCAGTCAGATCCAGTACTAAATGCTCAGATAATGGGAGCTGTAGACAGACAGATATGTATTTTATATGGGCTCCAGCAATCAGATATATAAAGCTCACCACAAACAGCTTTGTATGTGTTGAAAGCTTGGATAAATTGTTCTTGGACTTTTCACCACCCATATAAGGGGAGGAGGAGGAATGGAAGGAAAAAGTTACAAATCCAGAATAATCAGATCATACATCTGTCAGTTCTCCCACTCATTCCCTCTTTTTTCCAAACTACAGTGCTTAAAAAGATTCAAAAATAGAATTTGATGCTTCTTTTATATTTTTATGAGGTTTTAAATATGTAAATCAGTAAATTTAAAGCTATTACTTCCCTGAGCATAGCTACCTTGAGACACATTAAGAAGTTAATCCAACAAGACAAACACCAATGTAAATAGTCCATATCCCTGAGAGGGCTGAAAGCCAGCTGCAGTGAGAATCATTTTGAATTTTCTTATTAGCAACAGTGGACTTAATTTCCCACCCAGATTTCTTTTTTCACTTAATAAAATTGCAGATGACTAGAAGGTGGAAAAGCAAGGATCATCCCTCTGCTGTGATGGGGGACTGCAGAGCAAGATGTCAGGTGGTGGGTGAACCAGTAGGTATCTCAACCGCACCTGCATGGGTGGATGTAGGTCAGAGTACAGAAGCCCTGCCAGATAGACCACATCTGTGCCTCTTGCTCAGAACAGCTTCTACGTCTGTCCCTGATTTACCTTCATGCCAAAAGTGAATATCGTGATGACAATTTTAAACACCAAAGCCAAGGCGAGCTGCCACATGGCAGTGTAGACTCCAGGGCCAGCAGGTCTGTCAGGAATGTCATCCACTGGCCGGGTCATGTTTGGATCATTGATGTAGTCGCAGAGCTGCGAGGACTCCAGGGCACCGCAATCATTGAAGAGCTCAGAGATCAGCTCGCTGGTGCTCCTCCGAGTGTAGGGATTGGGGTAGGCGATGATGGCAGTGATAGCTGTTATCACGATGACCTCCAGGACTGGGTATTTCCCAAGCCTAGTGGTTTTTCGCCTCCTGCACCAGGCAATGTTGCATCGGATAAAGAGGGTCCCCCAGAGGCCACCGAAGACGCCAAGCAGGATGAAGGGGAAGAGCTCAGCCATGTACCAGGGGGTGTGGTACTCCACATAGAACAGGACCAGCCGGCTGTTTCCAAAGGGATTGATGGACCTCAGTGTGAAGGCAGCCACCAGAGCAGCAAAAAATGACCTCCAGAGGGTTTTTAGAGGAAAGTAGTAGCTGACCTAAAAGGAAGCAGAGACCATAAACACTTCACTGAGTGTGAGAGAAGGTGTTCGCTTTAATGATTCGCTGGAGCACTGCGTAGATTAAGCCATTGCTGTGTGTTTCATCTGTGACTCCACGTCTGGCTTGCCTGGGAATACCAGTCCTTGCCACAGCCGGAACATGTTCAGAAAGATATCAGAAAAAGCATTTTCAGATTTCAGATAAGGAGCAGCAACCAGTGGAAAAAAAAATCTATACATCTAAATCCAAAGTTGCTGGCTAGAGACGGTAAGACGGGTGCTCAGCAGCTTGGCTCATGCAGGAGAAAGCTGAAAGCTGGAGATGGCTCAGCACAGTGATATATTTCCAGATTAAATAATTTTATTTATTTCCAGAAAGCCAGTGCACTTCTTCAACTCAAATGATGTTAAAATATCTGGTTATTTGTTATTACTAGCAAAGATTATTTTTGCTTTAGAAGAAATATAAGCATATAAGTATTTGAAAAATAAAGAAGAATGTTAGAAAAGGTATGAAGCAAAAATATAATTATTGAAGTAAGTGAATTGCCAGGGCTCACCTCTTCCAGACTAAAAAGTACGCCTCCAATTGGAGCCCCAAAGGCAACAGAAACACCTGCAGCAGCTGCAGCTGAGAGCACCTACAAAACAAATATTTAGGTACAAGGCATGAGTCCTTCGAAATACCAAGATCTGGATGAGGAAATTAGAGATGGTCTGAACCAAACTCACCTCTCTCCTCTTTCCTTCATTCTTGCTGTACTTTGAGAAAAGGCTGCTGAAGAAGTTTCCACAGCAACAGGCCACATGGACTAACGGCCCCTCTTTCCCAAGGCTGAGGCCTGAAGATACCACCAGAACCAAGGTGACTGTTTTGATTAAAAGTGTCCACTTGCCCAGGTAGCCCCTAATAATGAACCCACTCAAGATGGTTTTTATCTGGAAGGCAGGAAGAACATGTTGAAGAGCTGGATAAACCTCTTCTAGTCTGAACTTGCAAACGGAGTTAAAAACTCAGCAGAGTTAAAAAAAAAATGCAGACTACTTGAAAAGAGTCAGTGATGGAGAGAAAGAAATTGTAGGTAGCGCAACTTTCCCACAGCAATGTCAGAGCAGGGGTTAAGCAGACCACATTTTTACTGTTGTTACGGGTGGTCCTCTGTGTCAGTAAGGAGTCTTACAGAGATCAATAGAAATACAGAAGTTTCATGTACCTCCTTGGCTTTCAAGATTAGAGTTAAACTAGACCCAACCTTAACAAAACAGAACAAAGGCAAATAAACAACCACAAAATTTCCCCAGCTAAAATGAGAGGAAAAAAAACCAACACATGCTAAATTTTTGGAATGGTCGTGCCATAAAAGCATGCAAGTATTATGAAATGAGAAAATCCAAGCGATCTTATTTTAACACATTTCCTCTTAATTTTTCAAGTGAGTGGCTAGAATAGAGCACAATGCCTGTGCATGACACAGATGCTGCAGGGTGGGATTTGGGTTTGGATTCTAGCCCTGGAAAGAGGCTGGAGCTGAGCATCACCTCAGAGGAGAGATATATTAGTTGGAAACTAGATTTACAGTTAACTGTGAAAATTTTCTTAAAACACAGTTATATCAAAAATCTAACACACACACACATGTGACTACATCAAAACATGGAAATTATTTAAATATTTCAAATTATTTGTGGTGGGGTTTTTTTCCTGTATGACTATGAAACATTTGGATGCTTCTCCTATGGAGGAAGTAAAAGTCTGCCAAGATTTCTAGAATTTGGGTGTTGATTGTGTCTGCCAGATTCCTAAGTAATAATCCCAGTGGTTATACAGTAGAAGCCTCCCCCAATTTAAAAAAATTTTAGTAGCTATGATGCTTGAATTACAGGGTTCCTCATTTTAACAGCTTAAATATGGACAGAGGATCAATATGTAAAACACTGAAACCCAAGTATAGATTTTGGCTCCCATAATGCCGTCATGCCAGCATGACATTTTGTACAAGGACACAATCTGCAGATGGAGAGCATCTTTTCAGGCATAATAAATGATGGACAACTTGCATCTTCAATAGTTTAGGAACCCTAAGCTTTGTAGCCCTCGCTCTTTATTTTATTTTGGTTTTACTTAAAGCCTAGTCTAGAAAATTACTGATTTAGTAAATGGCCAAAGCAATTTTGTCCAAGGAAAGTTTTCTACAATTTTCTAGTGAGTATGTGCCTCAGCCACAAAAAGTGAAGTCCATAAAGTGATGACTGATTTTTAATTCAAGCTCTGGCAATGAAGAAGTACGTACATTAACTTGTGACAGGGACATCTGAATACCAAAAATTTAGATGAGCACCGTAAAGGCCTGTCAGACAAAGGGATGAAGGCAGATGACATGGAAAGACAATCTTTTGTTCCTATGCTATCTCATAGTACAGTTCTGGAATGGGAAAAGGTGGCACATTATCTTTTCTTTGCTTTGTTTGGTATCTGGATATTAATCCACAAAATAAAACTTACCTCTGGGATTCCAGAGCCACAGGCGTAGGGAGCAAACACTCTGACCAGGGAGACTGCCAGGAAAGCAAAACATAGAGCCCACATAATGTATAGAAAATAGTTTAGAATGTAAGCACTTGCACCCTAGAAAAATAACAGTAACAAACATTGTTAGACAAATGCAGGTTGGTAAATCTCACACTTCTAATGGGGATCATGATGGCATGGAGCCTGGTATTTTCATTTATATGCTAGCTGCTGCTTCTCCTCAGGAAGGACAACTGACTTTGTATTCTCCAACAATTTCATTACTGATGAGAAGCAGCAGCATACTAATATATACCTAACCCAGTCCGTACAGTCTGTTTGCAAGGGACTGAAACACCTTGAACAGAGCATTTTTCAAGCACTAAAAAAATAAACCAGCCACAAAAAGTTCAAAAACGTGAAACAAATCTGTCATAAGGGAAAAGTAATTGGTGATAAAAAAGCACCTAGTGATGGAATCTGCTGTTTTATTCCAAGGATGAGACCCCAGTACATATTTTTCTGAAGGGTGGTGTTCAAAGGTCAGCTGTCCATGCAGATGCTGGTCTTTTCAAATGGCATCCCTGTGTATATCAGTAACTAGCTCAGTTCACAAATGGGAAAGGGTAAAACCATAAATAAATCCTTTCCTTCTATATGACGCAATCTATGATAGGGTCAAAACCATTAGAAAACACAATAGCTTGGCACGTCTCACTCCGACATTTCTCAGTCATTTTTGCCCTGATATTTTAAAAGCTTTCCAGTCATTAATAAAACCTATCTTCGGAGTGAATAGCTTTACTTTACCGACAGAATAGAAATGACCATTAGCAATGGTTGACTGTGTAGTACCATAGTGAAAGCATAGTCAGCTTTCTACCTGTCTCCAATGGTCAATTCAAAACTGCTGTTAAAATCTGCCTCAGAATACTTCTCCCTCTTCAGAACCATATTTTTTTTTATTAATTTCAGAAACCCTATCTACACAGACGAAACAGAAGTTAATCAGGGGCAGCAAATTGATACAAGGAGCTTAAGCCTTCAAACAATCTTCTCCAGCAACATGACATTACATAATAAAAAACAAGATGAACCTCAGTGCGTGAATGGGTATGAATCCTTCACCTCTAAGTGAACTCTTCCTACCGGATGCAATCCCAGCTGCTCAAGAAAATCGGGCCCCCTGGATATCAACATTATGATAAATCAAGTAGGAAAACAGGCATTAATCAGTTGTATCATGTCTGCAGTTAACAGAGCGGGCCAGGCCCAGTTCCCAGTCATAAAAAACCTAGAGCTGAGAAGTCTCTCTGTTTGCAAGCCTGCCAGAAATCAACTTTTTAGTGCACAAATGCTTGCTGGCCTCATTTCCCAGGTCTCTGTCCAATGGAAAAGACGGTAAGGGAATCACTGCCCTTATCCTCATGGATATATTTGGAAGAAGGACAACTTGTTAAGGCTCTCTTGTTCTTGCTGAAATTAGCAGCTGGCTTTGCTGATAACAGCGGAAGAACAAGATGATGCCAACCCCCAGTGCCTGGACTAAGCTGTCATCAGTGATTGACAGCGATTGACATCTGTCTGTAGTAACCATGTATCTTTGTTTCTACAGCTGAAGATGGTCTCATTTCCTCATGAATGTCTTCTCCTAGTGCTTTCAATTGCAAACAGCTATGGCAATATTTACTCATCCTCTAGAGAAACCTCTGGATATGTTGCCCCAAGGCAAAATTCTCCTGTCAGTGTGAACCTGGAGTAACTCCAAAAATGACCAATGCCATTACAGCAATTTGCCCTACAATATTGAGCAAAAGCTGCAATTTTGCTTCTAAGCTCACTGGAGTCAAATAAACTTTGTTTCTTTTTACTTCCTCTTATTTCACATCTCAGAAGTCACATGAAAACTATGTCAGCTCGTTACTGCAATCGCACATACACCTACAGCACTGTGGCAGGACCCCACAAGAGTCTACATGGCCAGTTCAGTCTTATCCCTTGGGACAACTGTAACAGTTACATTTTCCAGATACTCAGAATTCTGCAGATCCAATTGCAGGGTTTGTAATGATTAATAATAACAAAACCTTTGGGATGGGAAGTAGTAGTAACTCGGTATAGCAAGTGGCTCATTTCTCATTTATTACATGCCATTACTAAGGTCCTGAATCAGTAAAAGTCTTAAGCAAGTACACTGAAATCAGAGACCAAAACTGTCCATCAGCAGAGATGATTCTACTAAGACCTTTTCCACTAGTAGCTCATAGGACTCATCCTGGCAGAAATAGCAGGGGAAATGAGCAAAACTTTGTATTTAAATTTGGAAGACCTAGCAGCATTTTAGATCTGATGTCACTCATATTTACGTAGAAATGGAGCACAATTGAAAATCACCCTCACAAACTTAGAGTACTGAAATAAAACATCCCTTAGGATGCCATCCATGGCTGACCAATGCTTGTTTTCTCCAGAGGCTGAAAGCTCTACTATGAATCTCACAGCTTGCAGACTCCCTGCAGTGGATGTTACAAATTGGAAAATGAGTTCCAGATACAGAACTTGCAGGTCTCAGCTTAGTGACAGGAGATCCAGAAGCCCTGGGATGAGAATCCAGTCCATTGCTGGATCCAGTGTCATAAACTGTAGAAGACATGGGGCCCTTTCCTCTGCTTTGGATAGATGTGATGCACCAGAAACGGAGGTCCTCAGCTCCAGCAAAATTGAGGTTAGGACCAACCTGGGTCTGCAGAATAAGGAAGCTCCAGGACACCAGACACTGGCTAGAGATCTAGCTGAAGTGGGTGTCATCTGATGTGCTTTCACACACCCACATCTCTAGTGATTTAGAGGTTTTTGAAACTCCCTTGCATCAAAAAACTCTTTACTTGCTCTTTGGAAACAACTCAGAACCAGAGGGATAAAGATTATTATTGGCCTACAAAACAGGGTTTAGGGAAGAAAAGCCTGGTATATTTCAGATGTGCTATTATGCTTCCCACTATAATTTATATCAAGATTCTACTTTTGTCTCCTTTTATAGGAGGACTAAAATGAAAGCAATTTTCAAGAGATGCCATAGGAAATGTCACAATTCTCAGTGAGAACATATGTACAGGGTTTATCATAGCCATAAATCAATAAAACCACAAGGAAGAATTGATCTAAATCTTAGTCCTCAAAATGTCACATTTAGTTGGTGATGATGAGAAAGTGTCACAGTCATGCATAAAAAAAAGACACATCTGATCAGAGAATCTTTGGGGAAACTGCCCCAAGTACTTTATGTGTAGTCCAAATTAGGCCTTCTGTGCACTGTGCCTTTTATAGGGCTGTCACCCAATTATCAGGCACAAACTGAAGCAACATTTAAAAAAAAATTAAAATCTTGAAATGCAGTTAAATCCAGTGTATTTTGATCCCTCCTATAGTCCTCTACAGATACAGGAATCATGCAAAACTTGCCCATCTTATAACCTTTTTACTACAAAACAGATTTTTTTACTTTCTATACTCACATTTTTGTTGGGCTTTCCCTGGGATTTCAATGTAACAGTAACAGACAGATGTATTATTAATACTTACAGCATCCATTGGGCTGTGGCAGCCAGAAACCCACAGATCTTTGGGGCCCATTTGTTTTGAGAGAGAGGCTAAAACTAAGCTGAGATTAACCTTTCTTTCCACTGTGACAGTACACTAGGGGTTGAGAAGCCCAGTCTGAATACAGAGTGAGTAAAGTTTTACAGTGCTCACCTAGCTGATACCTTTCTTATAGGCCACGGCATGCATCAGCCATGACTGCTGGTTTTGAGTAGCAGGTGAAAGCAATAAATTTTGTCAAGGATATGCTCCGTTTATATATTCCAGCCTTTTAGGAATAACAACATGTCAAACACATGCACAGGATTTCCAAATCCCATAACAATTGTAACATTCTCCTCTTTTTTCCCTTCCCACATTTTTTTGTTCTCTTAAATTACAGCATCGTCCAGACTCCTGCAACTTTATACCAGGGTAGTATTTCTTCACTGTTACAAAGACGCAACCACCTAAACCATCTGTTGAAGAAGACCAGTGCAAACCTCTGGCAAAGGGGAACTTGGCACCGTGGGTTAGCAACTATGGCAGAGAGATTTCTGCCTGGGATCAAATGGTGGGAATATGCAGGACCAGCGAGCACCCCAATATTTTCACTACAGTTAATTAGAACTATGGGGAAATGGGCTATACATATTCCCAGACACTCTCGTCTAATACTGCTTGTACTGTAAACCTAAAGTAAAAGGAATATTAATGAAACTTGTACACCAATGAAAGTGCCCTCAAACACTTCCTGCAGGTCCAGACCACCTCCACACCGGAGGAAGATCCGAGACACTCTGATTCACTCATTTTTACATTGCCTGGCTGGAGATTAGTTATCCCTTGGAAGTACATATTTTCGTGTCCTATTATTGACCAAACTGCATTATCGGTTACTTTTTAAGAAGTCCCATTACATACTTCAGTATCCTGTAAGTCAATTCCCTTCAAAGCCGCTTTTATACCACCTTTATGTCATATTCAATTTTTGTTATATTCAAGTCACCTGCAGAAATGGGGGATTTCTTTCAAGACAATAATTCTGCCAAAAAGTTTAAGTTGTGAATGGATTAATATTATTCAATAATTTTAAGAGATTAAGTTGAAAATAAAATGTCCTCTTCGTATTTTTTATAAAAGTATAATCTGCTAAAAGGAGTCCAGAAAGCTTCTTTTGAAGACATCAAAATGAAACTTTCACCTGTGTTGCTCTGCAGCAATACTCTTTATATTTAAAATTTCTACAATTAAAAAAAATGGATAGGAAAAAAATTCTTAAAATATAAGTTTCAATCCAGATCAGCTTTTTCCCTTGCTGTCCTCTCCCTCCGCAAATTTTTTATTTTGGCCATCTCCCAGGGCACCTTTTTTTCTGTATCTTTTGATGCTAGCTAAGTATTTTGCTATCTGGTAAAGAAACTGATTGTAAGGGTAAAACGTGTAGTTCTCATGCAGCTCCCACTACTACTCACAGCATTTGACTACATAAAAAACCATCTGTAATCACAAAAATTTCCATTTAAATGTACTTGTCAGGGATCATCTTTATTGTCCCATAAAACAGTGTTTAAAAGAAAACAAAATGGATAGCAGCTCGGGTCCCCTGGTGATTTTGTTATGAGTGTTATGAAACACTTTTGGTTTAATATTGATAAAAAGAGAGAGCGATCTCACAGTTTTCCAATTTCCATCACACATGACAGTGAAACAATGGGATCTCTCTCAATTTAAGCAGATATTGCCTGCGGAAATGCCTTTTTTTTTTTTCCCAATGCTTTCAGTTCATTACTTTCTCTTTCAGAGGAAACTCTGGAGGGAACATCAGCAAGTATGAAAAAAGGGCATTCCCTGGCCTGCTGTGACCCCAACCTAATCAGGTCTCCCGTACCTCAGACTGGCTTACAAGAAGTTCAGACCATTTCTGCCACAGGGGACATTTGTCCCTGTCATCAAATGTAGTTTCATTAGACGTCCAGCAGCACTGCTCGTGGCTGTACCAGAAGGCAGACAGGCAGACACCCTCTTTCAGGTCTGTCATCCAATCCACAGCTAAGTCTATCACTCCGGCTAATGTGCCTGGAAAAAGAAATACAGAAAAAGAAACCATGACATCAAAAAATATCAAGACGCAAGGAAAACGTGTCTAATTACAACAAGAGCTAAACCCCATGATTTGGGGAAGCAGCTGCAGTGTAAGCACAAATATACCAAACAATTGAGAGTAAGAGTGAGTTTGCAAAGAAAGTCATACCAACCCGTTGTCTGACCTTCAATGTTCTCTTGGAAAGCTTTTACTTCAAATATTATTATTATTTTCATACTGACTAATGCCAAATAGGGAAGGCACAACTGGCATAGGGCCTGATCCTGCATTCTGTCCCAGAGTGGTGCACCATTTGACTGAGGTCAGCAGGACTTCATGTGAGGTTTCTATATACACAGTGGGTCTCAAACCACACTCTGTATTTCAGGGGTGGGGAAGGAGGAAGATATATCACTCTCTCCAACTACCTGACAGAAGGTTGTAGAGAGGTGGGGTTCCATCTCTTCTCCCAAGTAACAAGTGACAGGACAAGAAGAAATGGCCTCGATTTGCACCAGGGGAGGTTTAGGATAGATATTAAGAGAAGTTTCTTCACTGAAAGGGTTATCAAACAGTATTATAGGCTGCCCAGGGAGGTGGTGGAATCACCATCCCTGCAGATATTTAAAAGACAGGTAGACATGGTGCTTAGGGACATTGTGGTTTTGGCAGTGTTAGGTTGAAGGGTGGACTCCATGATCTTCAAGGCCCCTTCTAACTCAGACTATTCTATTATTCTGGTTTCCTATAGCTCTACTGGTCTATATTTGATGACAGGGACAAACACCTTTTAGAAGGACGATTTCAGTACAGAAACAGTACAGATGCTAAACGTGAAGAATAAAATTATCCTTCAAATCCTCCCTGTACCAATCTAACCTTTATTTCAGTTTTCCTTTCTAATTACACAGAGCTACAGCGACACTCGGTGGCCACCGCACACAGATACGGGTAAACTTGCTGGGGACAGACGCTGGGGGAAAAAACCAAAAAACAAACAAGCCTGCTTTTCTAGGACATTTGCTCACCAGCGATAAAAACCTGCCCCATCACCCTCAGAGCAGATGTGTCCTCAGGACCGCACTGCCAACAGAAACAGAGAGGCTGGGAGCAGCCAGAACACACAGACAGAAGACCTGCCTTCCATCCCTAGGCACATAGTTTTTGGAAAGCATTAAACCACCGACTGATAAAAAAATTATTTAGTGTTTGCCAAACCCTAAATACGATGGAAAGTAGAGGTCAGCAGCATTTTTGCTGATAATCGTTAATACAATTTCAGGAAACTGTTCATCATTTACAGAATCACAGAATCTTCATGGATGGAGGGAACCTCTGAGATCAAGTCCAACAGGAAAAAAAAAAAAAAAAAAAAACCAACAAACAAATCACCCAGCCCAACAACCTCGGCCACA
>VXBJ01003839.1:158843-178606 GCA_013400055.1 Nycticryphes semicollaris
AAAGCTGCAGAAGGGAGTAATGATGTCTGTACCAATTATTTTCTTTCCTGAAGACCTTGCCTGTCTCTTGCTTAGTCTTTTCCATTTTCACAAGTTTCAATGGAAACAACAAACCAACATAGTAATGTCAGCAGGTGTAGCTTACTGAGTTTTGCAGTAAACTCTAAATTCTCCTCCAATTTTCTGAAAGTTTCAGGAAACTGTACAAAGAATCCTCATCCCTTGGACATGAGCACTAAATGCTGTGCCTCTTGCATCTCATGATGGACCTTTATCATTCTCTGTAATCACCCCAGTCTTCACAGCTCACATCACACTTAATCAGGCAATTGAGTATTAGTGTTACCTACCAGAAGGGGCAAAGGCAGGCAGGCTTTTGAATGTTTTTCCCTGATAAAGTTAATAAACAGAGTGAAGAACAAACATTCAATTCTCTGACATAACAAGTTCGTGTACACCCCTGTACCTCTAGGAAAATGTGCTTAATTATGCAGCTGATATAATCCCTTTTGCCAAGAGATCCACACAAGGGAGAAAATACTACATGTACTTTATTATACAAGCCTTACAGAGAAGAAAATCATGAGAGGGAAGGGCCAGTGCTTGCAAGATAATAGTGCAATAGTGAGTGCTTCACCAGACACGTGACCACGGCTAGAAGCTTTCCAAGTTCTGAATCTTTTCAACTTTAAGTGAAATTAACGGAAGTTGCAAACTGTTCAGCATTTCAGAAAACCAGGCCTTTAATTTCTTCTGCTTACTATGGCTGCCCAGACCATAATAGAGCAAACATTTATCGCCCTATTTCTTCCACCCAAAGGAACTGAACTTCCCCCTTTTATGTAACCTCCTGCCCAGAATGAAAAATAATTAATCACTCCAAAGCCAGGAAATGCTGAACTTCATTTTGGATATTAGTCTTTTACCTCTCTCCTTTTCCTTTGGTTGATGATGGCCAATACTCATTTGTTGTGATGTCCTAATAAGAATGGTTAAAAGTTTGCTTTAAGAAGTCACCTGTGCCAAAACCCAGCATCACCCAAGTAGCACAGCACCTAATTACAAAGGATATTTTTTCACATCCAGCTCTAGTACAAGGCCACTTTAGCATTAATATGGTAATATTTTCTTTCACATAGCTTTAGAAAACAGAGACTCTTTTGCTGATCTATAAATAGCATATACCTTCACTTGGATAGCAGTAATTTTTAGATTGAGGAATGGCAACTGGTCTGCAGGCAGGATAGGCACAGTAAAAACAGAGAATTCCTTAAAAATTAGTACCTAAAAATTTGGCACCTGCACCTAAAATTTTGAGGTTCATTTCCCCATACATTGCTTTATATTTCTCTGAAAAGCGTTCAAACTTTCTGACTGAGACAGACCCAGGTAGGGCTCAGCATCTTTTTCTGAAGCATCGTATGAACAGTTTTCATCTGATCTGCACACCAAGCAGCAGTCGTGGGTCCTCCTCCTCCCTTCCTGAAATGAGCAGGCTCTGTCTCCAAAGACCTCAGTTCCAGAAGCTCATAAGTGCCTTTCCAGCCATTTGACAGTGTCATACACCATGTTCTTCCCTCTATGTAGCACCTGAGGGTTTGAGACCCTGTGGATACACAGCTCTGGAAGGACTGCGGTGGCAGTGAGGGGCTCTGCTCAGAATAATTTACGTGTGCACACTCTCATGAAACTTTGGTCTGATCCCAAATGGCTGCCATTACTTTCTTAATATACTTTAGTATTAGTCAAAACATATAGTTCTAACTCTGAAGCTGGCCCTGCTAGGAGCAGAAAGTCAGACCAGACCCCATCCAGAAGTTCTTTTCCCACCTATGCTTTTCTAACTTTTTTCTAACTTTTCTGTCAGACTAATGACTGATACAGGCTCAATGATGCTCCAAAAATGACATGAGTGGACTACCACACGGGATGGTCCTCTCCTTCCTTCCTCCCTCCCTCCATCAGCTCCTTCCCATCAGCAATATTTTGATTGCTTGTGGCTCTGTGGGGACCAACCCTGCTGAGCCCACTGATCAACTGAAAATTAATCTGGCCAAACCCCATTTTTTCCACCAAGTCAATTCCCAGATTCACCCACCTTGTGCAGCTGCACATACACAATGCAACGAGGCCTGACAGTGAGGACACTGGTAAGCAAGGATTGCTCCTTTTAGACATTATCAGCTTGTGTTAGCTGTGGAGGTGCAGGTTTTGAAGTGTTGCAAAACCTGAAAGATACAGTTGACCAAAATGGTGGGATTTAGCCTTCTAGATCGGCTAGGCTCACTTTAAAGTCCTGGAGATGGTAAATCATCCAAATGCCTTTGGAAATGCATGGAGGCCCTTGACACCTCCTTCCCCTGGAGTCTTACCTAGCTGCCCTCCATACCCAGCAAGGGGTTAGCAGGGGCAGGGGGTTCCCCAAAACCCTCACACCTTGAGTACTGCTGCTGCTTTCCCCTTCCTCTCCCACTCCTTGCTACCCCTCTCCTTGCCTTTGGCAATGCCTGGAGCCAGCTGTCCAAGAGCTTGTGGCTGATCCCCTCAGAGCAGCAGTAGCTTCTGCCTGTTCAGCAGGAGAAGAGGGACCATGGAGAAGTTGGGCTGATCCATGCAACCCCATGGGATCACACAGGTGCCCTCATGGCAGATTGCCTTCTCTGAGCAGTCAGTATTTCAAGTAGAGAGGGAAACAATATGAAGTGCCTCTTGACTTCACCACCAACCTCACTTCCTCCCTCCTCAAACCTGATTAAGAAACCTCATCCACTCATCAATAACACCTCCCGGCTTCATCATAAGGGTGTTGATCCCTCACTGAGGTTGAGATGGTGACTCTCCATTTTTACACTGTCCCAGAAACACTGAAGGCACAGAGTGCATGTCTCATTTCAACATCAGGCAAGAAAGAGTCTACAGGGCTCAGCCCAGATCGCAAGCACACAGGTAATATTCTCTAGCTGATTTACAACTCCATGTCCCAGTTTAAAACCAGACTAATTTGATTTGACTCTTCAAGATAAAACATGTTCCTCTGCACCCTTGTCATTTAAAAGGTTGCAAAAGCTAACACATCTCAGCTGCAACTGATGCTTAACCTCTGTTCCCAAGCTGGACATACCAGCATTAGACCTTATCAGACAACAGCAACTTTGCTTTTGACAACCTTGAGGATTTCAGCGTGAGGTTTCATTGCAAACTGGAACTGAAACAAACCTTCTGGGATATTTTTACTAAAATGGGAGCATTTGAGAGTATACCACATTCTCTGTATTAGTGAGGGGATTACTGACCAGCTTGTGGGATGTCACTAGAGCCCTCAAGGACTTAGTCTAACTTTATTTGCAAGCAGAATTCGCAATCCCAGATGAGGCCAACACCAGCCTTCAGGCAGGGTTCAGCTGCCCCGGTAGTACACAGTCTTTCAGACTTTCTTCCCACCTCACCCTCCCATCAAAGCTTTTGTAGAAACAAGTCTATCTCTACAAAATGACATAATTTGCCAAAAATGTCACTTCAGCAATGTTTTCTCAAGAACTTTCCAAGTACTTCTGAGGCTCCTGAACAACTATAATAAACATATTAATTTGACAGTTGGTAAGCAGGAAATTCACACCACTTGGAAACTGTGAAACTTCACATCATGCTTTTACCAATTAGTATGATACAAGAGCCCCCTAACATCACTGAAAAAGCAGAAAAAAATGGCAGCTGTTTCAACTTGGTGAGAGAATTGCAGCTTTCCAAGTTGGAAGATGTGCTAAACTGAGCAGAAGACAGGAGCAATTCAGGGAAATTAATGAATTTGCCATCTGAGTTTGAGCAGGCTGTTAAATATGTAATGTCTGTCTGGCCTGGAAGCAGATCTGAAACCGAGTCTGAAACTGTATTTTCCCTTCATGCATATATAAAGAAGATAACCCACTGGATATAGAATTTACAAAGCTACCCTTTGAGTGTCTGTGAACAAAATTTTCCCCGTGTCATAATATCTACTTGCAGAATGTGAAGACAGGGGAGAAAAATCCTACCAATAAAAATGACTTCTGTGAATCAAAGATTTAGAAAGTCAAAGCAGCCCATTGAGTGTAAAGCACTCAGATGTGTATATCCAAAAGGAATAGAAAAATCTCTCTACTGGTTAACAATGGTTTTTCTAGGTCAGCACTCAGCAGGAGAGTTTGCAAGTAAATATTTATATTAAGCATTATAACTGCATGGATGCGTAGCTGTCCTTTTAGCCTGAAACATCAGTGGAGAGACAATCACGTAAAAAGAGAAGCAGATGGCACTACAGAAAACTTGGGTGAGATGGTTTCAGGTATAACTGTAATGCTAACACGTACGTACCTGCCAGTAGTCCTATGAGAAGCATTACAACCCATCCTGACCAGGCGTCCAGCAAACTCTTGATGAACTCCCATATGGACTCCTTACTTTTGCTTGTAATCTGAAATTAAACATTTTTAGAGAAATGTTATCGATTCATTCTGACCCAGTTTTAGTGTGTAATGGTTAAAACAAAAAAGCATTTAACCTCCTAGAAGGTATATACAATTTCTCCACTCGCCCCAGTCACAGTCATTTTTCAGGGATGCTCTGCTGATTAAGTTGCTGGGAGACCTTTCATATTTACAAACTCAAGACATACTACATCCATATTTTCAGAAGTCCTGAAGCCATACAGCAAGGCAGGAAGCAATAATACTGGAAAATAGCTTGTTTTTCTCACCATCAGAATGTCAGTGTCCCAGGTATTGTGATGCATCAAAGCTGGAGACCTTTACCTTTCTGTGGCGGTCAGTGTCGCGTGATTTCTCCCGCAGCCAGTCGATGGTGTGAAAATCTTCATAAGTTCCAACGTCAGGGAAGGGCTCATCCAGAAAATCCATCAGGTTTCCAGAACCATTCATGTCGCCTGCATTGACCATATTAGGGTCTGTATGTAGAGGAAAAACAAGTTAAGTAGGTTCATGCAGCTTTGCCAGACGTTTCAGAATCTTGTTTTTCAAAATACCGCCACAAACCACAAAGTCAAGAGACCACAAGTCAGCAATCCTAGTGGCACTTATTGAAATCTATGCATTGCCACTAGAAAAAGTATTTTGTTGAAGACTACTTCAACAACCTAGCAAACCCTAAAAAGTACATACAAAAAGAACAGTGTCCAAGTGCAAAAATACTAGCTTTCCTGAAAACAGAGCCCCAAAACCCAGCATGGTTCTGGGCTTCTTCTGCAATGATACATCCTGATTGCAGGCCAGAAGAAGTGCCCTCCCTGGAGGGACATCATCAACAGGGAAGGTCACCAGCTAAGAAAACAAAGGATAATACACTAGAATATATGATTCAACATAAACCATTAGTTATAACAGCAGCATTATCTACTTTTGCATGCTCAAAGCTCCCTGCATTGATCCACCACTTGAAAGGCAAAGCTTGAGTATGCAGTATGTCTGTGATCAAGTTTACTTTTCAAGGGCTAGGAGTAGAAGTATTTTTGGAAGAACCTAAGTGGTTATCTTCTGTCCCATATACAAACATTCCAAATTTGCTTTTAAGAAAGCCGGGGGGGAAACATTCACCACAAGAGGAAATAAAAAGATACTCATCCCCAAACTATAACAAGTAATTATCAGAGGCATTTGATAATTAAAAAGGAAACCGAAATACGCTGTGAAATAATACATAGAGTACAACACACAGACCGAGTGGACATTTTCAGCCCAGAAGTTTTTAGAGACATGCTGTCTGGGTTTACAGACTACAGATATGAAAGCAGAGAAACATCCATGCCCATTGCTCTGAAGCCCTGGAAACTATACCTTGATTCATGTCATCCACACAAGCAAAGCGTGAAGAAGTTAACTCATAACCACCATACCTCTCTTTCCCACAGAGAGCTCAGCAACATCTGACTAGGTGCAAAAATGACTATTACCTCCTTTAAAGGTCAGGTCCCAAAGTAGTCACTAATATGACGAGATCCAGAAATGGCTGACATCATTCCTGATGATGAGACAAGCCTTTAGTAGCAGGAGAATCTATTAAAGGCAGTAGGTTAGGCACACAGTCCTGGATTCGTGAAACTTAACTTCAGTCTTCTGAAAGTTTTGTGTCTAGACTGTAAGAACTACTTAGGCTGCCTGCCAGAGAAAGACGTACATAAGGGTGTGTGGCAGGAGAGTGCCTGCTCCATTTAGGGATGTAGCAAACATGAATATTCAGCTTTGTCAGTTTTTGCTCTTCACACTCCACCAGTGGGACTTTTTTGGATGACACGATGTGCTCAGCACAAGCAGCTGAGAAAAGCATTATCTCAGAGGAACCAGCAGGTCACCAATATAATTCTACAGAAGCACTTGTAAGAGCAGAAATCACGCAGACTCAAGCACCGTGGCATGCTTGTCTGAAAGAGAATCAAGCAAGGGAGTCACAGCTCAGGGAAGGAAACCAAATGCAGAGCAGGTGTCCCACACGGCACTGCTGAGCACATATTCACTGCCACAAAACTGAGGCGATTTACAAAGCAGCAGTTAAGAGGAGTGACCATTGAGGATAGCAACAGTTAGCCAAACAGGTGAAAGCATGATCCTACATTTGCTAAGGACAAAGAGAGTCTGAAGATGCGATGTTGTGGCTGACACCAGAGAGCTGAAATCGCAAGTGGACCTTTGAATTCAGCATCTTGTAAACCACAACTGAGGACTGGAATGGAAAGCTGAAATGAGGTGAAAGGATTGGACCATACTAGTATTTTGTAACTGTGATATTCTGCAGATCATGGCAACACAGATGGTTGAATTGAGTGCAACCTCTTCAAGTTTGCCAATGACACCAAGCTATGTGACACAGTCAACACACTGGAGGGAGGGGATACCAGCCAGAGGGACCTGGACAGGCTTGAGAGGTGGGCCTGTGCAAACTTCATGAAGTTCAACCAAGCCAAGTGCAAGGTCCTGTACCTGGGACATGATAATCCCAGCCACAAATACAGGCTGGGCAGAGAATGGATTGAGAGCAGCCCTGAGGTGAAAGACTTGGAAGTGTTGGTGGATGAGAAACTCGACATGAGCTAGGAATGTGCACTGGCAGCCCAGAAAGCCAACCATGTCCTGGGCTGCATCAAAACAAGCATGGTTAGCAGGTCAAGGGAGGTGATTCTACCCCTCTACTCTGTGCTCATCAGACCCCACCTGGAGTTCTGCATCCAGCTTTGGAGTCCTCAGCACAAGAAGGACATGAATCTCTTGGACCAAGTACAGAGGAGGGACATGAAAATTATTAAAGGGCTGGAGCACCTCTCCTATGAAAAAAGGCTGAGACAGCTGGGGTTGTTCAGCCAGGAGAAGAGAAGGCTCTGAGAGACATTATAGCAGCCTTCTAGTACTTAAAGGGGGCCTACAGGAGAGATGGGGAGGGACTTTTTATCAGGGAGTGTAGTAATTGGGTGAGAGGTAATGATTTTAAACTGAAAGAGGGGAGATACAGACTAGACACTAGGAAGAAATTCTTTATTGTGAGGGTTCCTCACAACCGGAGGAACAGGTTGCCCAGCAAAGTTGTGGATGCCCCATCCTTGGAAGCATCCAAGAGCAGGCTGGATGGGAGTTTGAGCAACCTGCTCTAGTGGAAGGTGTCCCTGCCTGTGGCAGGGAGGTTGGAACTTGATGGTCTTTAAGGTCCTTTCCAACCTAAACCATTCTATGATAGAGAGAAACTTCTGGGAACTCTTATGCTGAAAGTGTTGGCAAGTTTTCCTTAATACTACAAGAAAACTACCCAGCATGCTAGCTATAGCACATGAAAAATAGCTTTTAAAATATGTTGTCAATGCCCAGCACATGACAGTATTGTGATGGATAATACCAAGCCAGACCACAAGTATGTAGGATAATTACAATCTCAGCCTGAATCTACCCCAAAAGTACGTGCTGCACAACACATCCAGGGAGAGAAAAATGTTCTAGAGACCACAGGGCCTTGTAAGACTAAGAAAACAAACTTTGAATTCTAGGTAGCGTACCGATACATGGAAATTGCAGCTAGATGGATGATTATCAGCCTTAAAGTTCACTTCAGGTACTATGCTTTTGAAAGCAGACTTGTGTTACTAGATTATGCAAAACTCAAGTTTATTAAATAAAACCTGGCTACAGCTCTTTTGAAATGAGTACTACAGAGTTCCCATCTTATGTCCTAGATTAAGCACCATAAGTATTACTTTCTTTCTCTGTATTTGGAATTTATTTATCTCACCTTATTTTATCATCTGAAATAATCTCCAAAGTTTATTTCAGGATGAGCTAACTTGTCCTCTTAGAGATGCTTGCAGAGATGGTTTTAGTTCTGCCAGCAGAACTGGAGCTTTACATAAATAACTCAGTTATAGACATTTTAATTTAATACGTATAGCCTAAGAGCAAATTAATCTTATCCAAACATGAATTTTAGCCAGGTGTACTGCAGCAATCCACTCTGATGATGGCAAAAGTATGAGTATTCGTGCTGGGAGTTGTCTCATCTAGCATGAGAAACTTGCACTAGACTCCAGACACTAAAATTTAGACTCCTTTCATAGCTGATGAGGGGAAGTAAATGCTATTCCAATGCAATTTGTCTCATGCATTTTAGATATTTACATTAGAATGAGACAGATTGTTTCCCAGAAGTGCTGATTTCTGTTTACAAAGAGATGTCAGGGGTAGACATCTATATTTCACCAAATGATTCTGACACTACCAATTCAAAAAAAAAAAAAAAAAAAAAAAAAATTGCAATACTATTATATGCAGAGTGAGTATCAAATGCAACTCATAGCCACTTGTAACACCTGAGCATCAAAAGGATTTGGATACTCTGAGAGAATTTACGTACACTTAAAAGTGTTCAATCTTGTTGAGTAACTGTTTGACATATGTATTTTGTGGCTGCTTTGTTCTAGGTCTCAGATGTCTTTGCTGTCCCTTCTACTATTTTATCAGATGCTGATGCAACATAATTTGTGTTAGGGCAAATGTTTCCTGCTTAGTGCCCTATTCTTTTCCTAATAATTCCTGGTGTTCCACCAGATTTTCTTAGGGCAGGCATCCAACATTTTCACTGAGCTGCAATGACTCCGGGCTATCTGCCATGAGAGAGAGGCAGCAGTGGTTTAGAGTCCATCATTCTGTGGTCTCCTAGGGTCATTTTCCCTATTGCTTTGCCTTTATTGACTTGAATTATATCTGCCATTTTATTTCCTGCAATCCAGTTGAGAGCCTTCTTCAGCTCTTCACAGTAAGTCTTCATTTTTATTGACTAGCTTAGTATACCTACAACTGAACATCTTCACCAACAGTCTGCTTTAATCACAGAATCACAGAATATCAGGGATTGGAAGAGACCTTGAAAGATCATCTAGTCCAATTCCGCTGCCAGAGCAGGAGCACCTTCATAATTGTAAACAGGTTCTTGCTAAAAATTGAGTGAGAAAACAATGAAATCTGACTGAACCATGTGCCTCCTGAACTGAGAGGGTTCTGGTTAGCAGATTTCCCTGGATTTAGACTCATGTCAGGCTACTGTGGTCCTGCAGATTGAGCGAGATCCTGGCAGGGATCAATTCACAAGTCGAGAGGGGTCACAATGCTAGACTGACAATTGGGCTTCTTGATAGAGGCTCTCCTAGCTGCCATATAATCCTAGCCATCTTCCAGAAACCTTGGGTGAGGTCTACCTAATGTTCAGTCCCTGATCTCCCAGCTAGCCAGGCTTGCTGCACAGTATTCTGAAGCCAGAAAGAACGAGGCACTGTCACACACATGTTAGAGGTATTTCATGAGAACAGCAAAAGCTAAGGATCAAAAGCATGAGTCCAAAGACTAGCTTGTGAGGCCTCCAGGAAGTCAGATAATTTTTAAGTAACCACTGAAGCCTCCTATGTAAAGAAAGCAAAGAAGAGATGAGTGCAACCAACTTACAGAAGCCCAAATATTAACATGGTGAGCTGCCCAAGGGGCTGGGACACACCAACAAGCACAGCAGATATCCTGTGGCTTGCAGCTCTCTTCTGTTACATTTATTCATTTATTGTTATTTTTTTAAAGAAACAAAAGGCAGTACTATCATTATAGTTAAGGTCAAGTTTTTACGCAGGCCTCACAGTGAGTAAACTCATCATGTGATTTGGACTAGCTATATGAGACACTGCAACTTGGAGCTAAGTTTTATAGAAGAGTGATAAATTACATTTACAATGGAAATGCTGACAACTTCTCGGCTTCCTAGCACTGCTGCATGATGTGCAAATGTAAAAGCCACAGCTAGAAGAGCTCTGTCGGTGAAATGACATTCTAGGTATTATGTTGACTGACTGATCGGATCTGAGACTTATTTGACATGGCAAGCACAGGCCAAAACATCCCACGGTTCAAAGAGGCTGAAAAGTATACCGATGGGAAACAACGAGCTGAGCAGTCATCAAAGGAAAAGTCTTGGCCCCGGCCTATTGCTACTAGACATGCTAGTTCCATGCTACGTTCTTCTCATCCTGTTTTCTGTTTTAATTGGACACATTGAGCTGAGGCAGGCAGTACATTTTTTAATGCAATTCCAACAAGTTTCAAGTTACTTTCAACAGATCACACAGTTACTGAATTACTTCAACATTTCAAATGTTTCTAGCAGATGAATGCTCACCTACACACTTTCATCTTTATGTTGTTTTCCTCGAAGAGAGTAGTGGGGTGTTGCTATGTGAAACATAACAGTGTGCAGGAGGCAAAACATAGCTCTCTTCAATGACTCCTCTGCCATAGCATAAGGTAGAAATGAACCTGGCAAGAGTCTTGGGGGAAGAAAGCCTAACGACCTGTTGCAAGTTCCTCAATTGACATTTGTTTGGAGTAACTTTTCCAGGACATCCAAGGCATCATCTGTTCATCTCTTCCCAACGTGGCATGAGTAAACCAACACCCAAAAGCAGAATATAATGAGTCTCAGGACTTTTCTATGCTCTGGTACCATACACACAATGGAAAACAGGAGATCCTACTTCAGACAAAATGCTTTTGAAACTGTTCGTGGACATTTTAATCATGACTCCATCAGAGTTGAGCACACTACTGCCCTGAATGGTTGGTCAGATTAACTATGCTCATATGACACAATGTGACAGCACACACAGCGCAAACTCAGGAGTGTGGGGGCTGTGAAAACCCCTGGGACTTACTTTCCATAGAACCCAGTAACGAACAATTCAGTCTTACTAGTTTATTAACTTGCAATCATCACAAGACCCCACCACAACAATGTTACAAAGGAAAGGTCCGACACACAGTGGAGATTTCTGCTTTATAAAGCAGGTGTCTTGAATGGCCCCTGCAGACTTGTATGCAGACAAGGTATGCAGCAGAACATGTATATTACTCGTTATCTATGGAGGTCTGCAGGGTAAGAGGGCATTTTGCTCAAGGCATAGCTCCATGCCTAGCACATTAGCACAAGCAGGTGACAGATGATTTGCTGTTCTCTACGCCCTTAATACTTGTATTGACTGTTCCAAGTACCATGTTCTCAAAAGAACCTAGCGTGGTGCTCCAGTCTTATGGCCATTAACTGCTTAACAGCATTCATTGAGCAAAGGCACCTTGCCTTGAGAGTTTGGTGCTCTGCCATCATCCATCCATCTACCCATCCCAAGGGTTTTAGACCTAGAGCAGTCTTCACCCAGGCCTCAGACCTGGGTAATGAGGAGGTCAGTGCCAGCTGCTGAGTGAGATGAAGAAATTAGTGCTCAGAAAGAGTCATAAAGGAGAAAGTTCCCAGAGGTGAACATGGTCATACCACAGTTCCTCAGTATCACCTACCCAGTGGGAGAAAATGGGCCTGATAGCTCAGGAAGTCAGCAAGGAAGATTATTAACAAGGTCACTTGAGACAGATGAATGAGAAGTACAGAGAGATGATTAGGTGCATACACCCATTGGGGAGGGGTCAGAGAATAAGGTCTATTTATCCTGGAGCCAAGAAGACCAAGGTGGGGAATGTAATTCTCTTTCTACCCCTTTCCACAAAGGAGAAGACAATCTAGAAACAGCACTGTGACATCACACCCTACAGGATACGTGCTGCAGGTAAACGGTTATGAAACTTTCTCCTAAACAAGAAGCAAGGTGCTGCTGGGTGACAACTTCACAAGGAAGGTGTCTTCAGCAAAAGCAAGCAGGCTGAATCACTGGTGAGCTAAATGGGCAGTTTTCTGCAGGTTGAAAAATATCCATGGGCAATTTAAGACTAGTCACCTTAGACGCCTCAGACTGAACAAGCCGATTGATTTATTGACCTTCTGTCTTACCAATGGTGTTCAAAAAAAAAAAAAAGATGTTAAAATGGCCTTGGATCAGAGCACTGTTCAGACTCCTGGAAAAATAAGAAAAAAAGAAAAAAAAAGAAACATAATATGCATAGAACTGTTAAATTGAGAAAATACAGAGGGAAGGTGGGATATAAAAACTGGCAAATGCTTTTGTTCCAGTTGAAGGACTGATTGCTCAGCCCCCGTGCGTGCGTAAATAGCACTGCAGTCTCTCACCACACAAGTGCAGGCTGCACTTACTGTAAAAACCTTACTGCAAAATATTGCAGTGTTTTACCCTATGGCCCCACCATCACTTCTTAAGGACTTTCCTGCTACGACAGTGTGGGCAAGCTAAATACAGTCACATCTTTGATGTGCAGCTTTACCCTGAGTAACCTCTATGGAAAAAATGAGGAAGCCACAGCAGAGCTCAAAAAACACAGGGCACCAGATCACAGGGGAGAGGGCTTGGGATAGAACAAGGGAACGTTTGGGATAAATGGCAGAAAATTGAGGCACAAAAGTCTCCTCCAGACCAAACCACAGTCTTGGACCGCCCCTCCTTAATCACCACACGTGTTCATGGGGTGAGATAACACCAGGGAAGAATGCTGGCCTGAGAGCACAGGCAATGGGAGGCACTGGGAGACATGGGGCACACGAGCACACCCCAGGAGCTGATAAGCAACTGTCAGGGCTTCCCAATCCTTTGGCAACAGCCTGACTCCCTCTTCACCTTTGTTTCTCCTGGGCTACCCTGAATCACCACTGCTTCTCTCCCCCAAGGGGTAAACCCACCAAGAGAGAGAACCTTGCCCCAGCATCCCACTCTCCACTCCTTCCCAGGATGACTCTCCCTTTAGAAAGCATGTGTCTGGTCTCTACTCAAGTTTTCTTGGAAAGTCTGAGCAAAATTAGTTCAGCTGATGAGTTATGTCAGAAAGGGAAGGGGAAAAAAAATCCCAGCTCTTTCCCCGCAAGCTCCAAGTGGAATTTTTGCACTCATGTAACTCAAAATCGGCTTGGTATAGAAAAAAAATGCTAAACTCACTTCTCTGTTTCCAGCGAGTATTAAAGGTCCCTCCAATAAATTTAGTTAGCATAAATGCTGGGGATGTGGAAGAAGCAGGAAGGAAGCATTGCCAGCTCTAGAACATCCATCTGCATTTTTCAAACTGGGTTGAAACACCTCTATTAAAGGGTGCCCCTCTGCTACCAGGCCATCAGCTCAGGCAGACAAGTCCCATGGGCCTGCATCAATCCTGCACACCCTCGCTTCTTGAAAGAAACAATATTTGATTAGATACAATTCAGAAACCCTTCAGCATTTGGGGTAAGAAATGAAACTTCAGAAAGACAGAACAGATTGGAAATCGGGCTACTAGTGTAGCAGCATGTATAATTTCTATTTTCAATTTCCATCTAGTCCCTCACAAAAAAAGACGGAATTTTCCTCCTGGAGCAGCTGTTTTACTGTCCCAGAGCTCAAAGCCAGGGCTGAAGGGTTGGGGGTACTGTATAGTTTTCCTCTCCATGCCACACACAGCCGAGCTTTGTAGCATCAGGGTTGGGTTTCCAGTTCTGCTCTTTGTCTCCTCACTCAGAAAAGGATAGGATTAAGGTGGTGGGGACAGGGGGAACTGGTTCTTGGACTGCAAAACCAGCAAATATATTCAGAGAGAACAGAGCTGCGCTGTCAGAAGGAAAATGTCCTGGTATATAGTTACTCCTAAAAAACTCTCTCCTTAAATGGGGTATTTAATGGCATTAAATACACCCCTCCCACTCCCACCCCATCCCCTTTTAAGCCTTCAGCTTGAAATAAAGCTGATAAACCTGCAGCAGAGAAGCCATTAATCTGTTCTACCAAGTCACTCCTCATGATCTGAGTGGAGGCAGTGAGTCATTTTCACACAGATGGAGGGTGATTTTCTGTTCGCAGGGCACTGTTTTTTACTGCTGCATTTGATGGCGATGGGCTGCACACTTACAGAGGAATTACTTCATACCACCAAGAGGAAGCTCTCCCACCTGCAAGACAAGGAAACCTTTCCCTTGGGGTGACGTTTGAGAGCAATGTGTTAAAATTGGTTTAGGAAAAGTAGCCTACCATAACCCTGCCAGAGTTTCTCTTTTGGCATTAATGATCGTGTGTGAGTTTTTTGGTTCTGCTGGACTGGAGATGAAGAAATCAGAGAAACCCCTGACACCTGGTGTGTATGTATGCATATACACACACATAAGGATTAGACTCTTAATCTACAGTCTGATTCCCTTTCCCTAAATGGAAAGCTCAGCACACACGTCTGCACCTTGAGCATCCTACAAGCTGCAGCCTCATGGCAAGAGCAAACTGGAAAAGGACTGGTACCTCTGGGCGCTGCACCACTGTTTGAGGGCTGTGCACCACGATCAGCTACGAGCAGGTCAGACCTGAGAGATTCACATGACACAACACTGACCACCAACTGTCAAGATGGCCCTATGGAGCTGGAATCCTCCCCTTTCCCCCTGCACAAGCACTGGGCTCCAGTTATCATCCCACTCACGTTCCCCTCCAGCCCAACAAACAACAGCTTCACGATGAAACAGCTCCCAGGCCAGAGAGGCTGCAGGACTCCAGAGAGCCTCTTGGCTCCAGGCAGATGGTAAGGACCTAACCCCAGGGCAAACGCTCCCCCTCCAGCACCATCCCCTTCATCTCCTTGTCTCCTAGGTTAAAAGCCAGCAGCCACTACCTTTGAAAAGGTGCCACCTTTACAAGGCAGACCCCGATGTGCACAGGGGCTGATCAGACTGCAGACACATGTTGGGGCCAGGGCACGGCACCCCAGTGCCGCCAGGCAGGGAACCCTCCAGCTGGGGATGTTTCCAGGGTCACCCTTTTATACTTAATAACTCTTAAAGGACTTAAGGCCTTAATTTCTGAGGTGCCCCAGCACGCATTTAAGGTTGACACCTTGTCTTCCATCGCACAAAAAGGTGCCTGACTCAAACCAGGGGACCCACCAGCCCTGCACGTTATTTCCATAGGGCAATTCAAATATGATCCCACGTCACGGGGGGGAAACCCTTTATGCCGGCACAACCTGCAGCCCCGCTGTGCACTTCTCGTGGGCAAAGAGCCAAGGCTCAGGACACATGGTGGAGGAAGAGCTCGGCTTAACTCACCCCCAGAGTCCTGGAATAAACTGACTCAGCCTTGAGGTCCAAGAGAGTCAGGAGAATAAACCAAGCGTGAGCACTGCCAGGATGCTGCCCTCACAGCCACCTCAGACAGTGACGGGTTTGTGTTTCTATCGCTTTTGAGGCTGCCTTGGGGAAAAAAAAAAACCAAGAGGTTCTGCTGGAGGGCAGGGAGGGGCGTGAAAACACCTGAAATTGATTTTTATTTTCAGTTTTAAACGACCCTTGTTCATTGTTTCTTTCTTCATTTCAACTGTTCATCATATACTTCTCCTCCCTTTTTATCTGTTCCTAACACCACTGCATACCCCGCCACTAGAAACCAGAATTCATCTTTCACTAGGACACACAATCCACTTCAGCACAGAAGATCCAAAATCTCCCCCATACATGAGTGCATGGGTGAGCACACAAAGGCCCTAGGCCTGCCAAATTTTCAGATTTTTCCAATAGTGGGAAAAATTTATTTGAACAAAGAACAGGATTTTAAAGAATAAGAAAACTTCCTGCAGACTAGGAGTGAAAAGTCACCTGACTCCCTGCTTGATGAAGCTGTGGCTGAGTCATCCTCCATTCTCTGGCAAAGGCAGAGAATTATTTGTCATAATTCTTTAAAAAGAAAAAAAAAAAAGGTATACTTTTATTTTTCTGACTAGTATAAGGCTCAAAAATTAATTTACCTTCTTGCATTCTAATGTATTAGAATATTTTTAAGCACTAAAATATATTTTAAAAGTAATAGAGAAAAAAAACCACCACAGAAGGGTCATCATTTTTTCCTCCACAAATATATGTCTTCATATATTTGTATGGAGTGCATAATTAAACACCCACACCAGGAAAAGAAAACAGTCTCTGGACTTTGCTTAGATAAATACCAACACTCCAAAAAGCAGTTTAGGGTGGATTTTTCAGCGTTTTGGTGATGAGCATTTTGTGTGCAAAATATGAAATGACAAGCAGATTTTTGTGTCCCTTCTGGAAAAGAATTTTTCATGCATATATCGGATGCCAAGCAAAACCTACCTGCCTTACACTACAGCAAACGAGGCAGGAAACCTGCCGGACCAGGTACTTTCAAACCACGTCAGCAAAAATTAACAATAAAGGAAAAGCCTCTTTCCCCAAATATACCTACTAACCCCCTAATCAAGTTAATCCTCATTCCTTTATAAGCTTAGACACATCCATCCGGGCAAGGCACCCAGGAAAAGAAAAAAAAAAGCAGCAGGGAATGCAGGCAAAACAGTATTGCTGCTGTCTCTCTCTCTCTCTCTGCACGACTGGATGATGATGGCTGCTCACGTAAACCCAGAATCCAGCAGACACCCGGAGGAGCCATAGCGAAACCCAGGGACAAAAGGGCCTTCCTTCTTCAGCTTTAAAGCTCCATCTGGCAGCATTGCTGCCGGCAGATCAGCGCAGAGCCAGCGGGCAGCCTCTGCACCTGCAAACCCTCTTGCTCGCAGGGAGACCGCTTTATTTTCCCAGCGGACGCCCTGCCCGGCAGAGCTGGGGCCGTAGGGCGGCAGCACGACAGCAAGCGGCAAATCAATTTTTCGAGGAATGACACGGCTTACCTGCAATGCAACATCATTTAGCCCAGTCCCAAAGATTTTAATAGCATCCTTCCTGGGGTGGTATGGCTGCAAAAGCAGTGATGTCATGGGGAGGAAGCAGTAACGATCATGTGACTGCATCCTCCGTCTATAGAATATCTGATAGGAGAGGGGGCCCGGCGGGAGACAAGACCCGTCTGTAATCCCACACAGGATTAAACTGTAAGCCTTTTCACCCTGCCCTACTTATTCCAGCACCGAAAGAACATGTGCTGCTTTTTCCGCCCCCATAAACTGAGTTAATTGTTTTTAAAAGGGTTTGTGGATGGGGATGGCTTTGGTCCCCCCCCCCTTCCCCGAATAGCAGTAACAAGCACGTTATTCATGAGGAAAAAGAAGCATAGTAAATACGCTGCCTACAAAACGTGAGGTATTCCTGTTGCCTCTGCAGCAACACCCAGGTGTCATGTTTTCTTTCACCTCATAGAGGTCTTCTCGGAATATGAGACACACCACAGTTTCACCACTCCTTGCATTTTTCCTTCTCCTGGTGGCTCCATCTCAAGCTTACCCAGACTGAGCTCCCTCCATCTCCGGTGTCACATTCTGGCTTTGCAAGCTCACCTCAAAGGTTTCACCCCCTTTACCTTCCCTTCTTCGTTCTCCCCACCATCCATCCATCACTCCACTTGCAGCCTTACGCCTTTTCTTCAATGCAACTCTCACTGCCTGAAAGATCCTCTCCTCTATGCCAGCCTATTTCCCTTTGCAAATCTTCTGATTAAGTTTTCCCATCAAATACTTAACAACTAGAACATTCCAAACCTTTTTATTTAAAATAAATAAATAAAAAAAAACCAACCCAAAAGCAAAACAAACCAACCAAAACCCCGAACAATTACTCTGACTTTTATATCCTGGTTCACTGAGTATTACATCTCAGAACCAAATTTTTGGAGGATTTTAGTCTGGGGGTTTGTTTTGGTTTGGGCTGGGGTTTTTTTAGACTTTTATTATACTCTACAATGTATTTGAGTCCAACGAAATAACAACTTTCAAAAGTTCCAACTGTGCGATGTGTTTTATTTCAGGACATTCACCTTACTGCTCATTGTCCCACATTTGAACTCTGTGCAGACTGGTTTTACCCTCAAGGGTACCCAGGGGTGTGCTTTGCACTACCAAGCAGATGCAACAGGCAGGTAGAGGGAGATCTTGCACAATCACCCATGAAAATATCCACGGGTGACTGAAGACACACGCCCAACTTTTCACTCCAAAGGTTAAGGAACGCAGTGCCGGAAGATCTTTTTGTCCCACTGTGTTTGAGCAGGGATTTATGGAGCCGCTGAGCGGGCAGCCCAGCCCAGCCCAGCCCAGCAAACCAGTTGATACAGGCTGTACAAAACTTTTTTCCAGTATGGTTACGCAACTCCTCCAAATCTTGTCTATAGACAACGTCCCCATACTCCTCACTTCCGATATGAGCTTCCCAAACAGAAGACACAGATTTGGGGTTTCATGGTGAAATTTGAACATTTAGCTTGCTTCACCTGAGGTTCCCACACCTTTCTGGAGCAAACAGCACGCCTTCAGAGAGGAGATTTGATTACGCCCTTCACACACTGTCACAGACAGCAGCTCCCTACCGCTCATAGACCAGTAACAGCCCCAGGCCAGCTATAACCATGTCACTGAAGTGTCGAAAAGTGATAGAGTCCTAAATTCCTGCCAGCATCTGCTCCTTCAGCCCATTAAAATCAGTATTAACATCAGGGCAATTGAATTTTGTGGAGGAAGCTAAACAAACACTGAGCACTTGTTTTCTTGAGGATGTTATCTGCAGTTTTCCTTAATCAGTTTATGGAAGGGAAATACGGAGAAAAACGGCAAAGAGCGTTTAGTTGGTCAGATGCAAACGCCTCTACCTGGGAACGTCTGTGCCACAAGACACACTCTGTGACACAAACACGATGTCCTAGACGCACAATTGTCATTTTGTGCACTAACCAAATGAGCACAAGGGCCTCAATCTCCCGTTTTTTTCCTGGACAGATTTTTTCCAAATTCAAGTCTGAATTTCCTCTTTTCTCTTACAACAGCTGAACTCATCAAGTCTCTGCAGAACGTGTATTTTCCGTTGGATGGTCTAACTGCAAACAAACAAAAAGGGAGAGAATACCTAATTCCCATTAGAAAATGTGATCCTATAACCTAGATATGTATGGATAAACTTAAGACATTATTAGAAATCTTAAGAAGTCAGAAACAGCTTCTAAGAAGCTTTTAACTCCAAGAACACTGCCATTTTCTGAAGTGCAAGCAAATCACCTAACTGACATTTACAGATGCCAAAAAATAAATCAGCTTTATTCTTTGGTATTTTTTTCACCTGTGATACTCAGTCACTTGAGTGGCCTCAGGAAAAAGAAAATACTCTTCACAGGATGTTTTGGAAAAGATTGTTCTTGCTTTTGCTCGCTTGCAGTTTCTCAAGTCCCTCTGTAATTACATTTTCCCTCCTCTCAAAGATATACAACTCTAGAATTAAAAAGGAGACTGGATGCAAAACAAGCTGTGAAGTACCCTCGTCCCTAAAAATCGAAGCTTCAGTTTAACCTCCACTGAAAACAAAATACACAGGGTCATTCGATTGCTAGAAGAAAAAAAAAAAAAAAA
>VXBJ01003839.1:178626-216087 GCA_013400055.1 Nycticryphes semicollaris
AGAAAAAAGATTGCTGTTTTTATACAGCACTTACCTTTAAGTTTTGCAAAGTGCTTACAACAACTGCAGCAAGAAATATATACAAGACTTCATTCTTACAACAGAAAACCCATAGCGACGTACCCATTATAGCTTTTGTTGTTGATCCTGATGGTAGTGAGACAGAGCCAGTAGCTATTCCAAATGACTATTTCTAGAGAACAGTTTAAAAATAGCCTAAACTCTGTCAAACCCTTAACACCCTGCAAATACTGGCCAGAGACAGGAGTCATGTGTCAGTGCTATGGTTTTGCCTGCGCCCCTGCAGCTCAGGGTAGCAGAGAGAAACTGAGAAACGGCCTTTCTGCAATTAGGCAGGTTTAATGTTTCCTTTCTGAAAGCAGCAGCAAAGTTCAGCCTAAAAAAAAAAAAGTTAGCCCATATTCTTTCTAGTGGCTTCCACCTTGGAATTACAGAACTAGGAATGTCCGTTTCATTCCAGGACAAACTTCTGTTAGACAAAAAAAAAAAAAATAGATAAAGGCAGTTTAATGCGTTGTAAATGGAGCTACCCATGAATTCCAGGAATATTCAAGTTTGAGGCTGTGATACAGCTGTCAGCTCATCGTGGGGAGGACACACGGGGGAGAATGCCATTCCTTACACTCTGCAGCCCCTCCAGCTCTCCAGTTGAACCTCTCTAGCACCTCCGATCTCACAGGCTTCCTCTCTTATTTGAAAGTTCATTACATTCGCCTAAATGACAGTGCCACTCCAAACACAACATTTCTTTATGAAAGCATTATGAATGTGGCAAATACAAACCATTCGGAAAAAGTCTTATACTGTGACATATAACATAACTCTATTTCCGTTTATGGCAAATTATTTTATTTTGTAGAAGAAATACTTTCAAATAATACAAAAATGACACAATCGTACAGAACTGTGACAAAAACAAGAGAGATGAATACTGAATATGATAACTCATTACCACATCAAGACAGAACTCATTACAGCAGTCAGAATCACGGACCCACAAGATACACTGACGACATCTCACAGCGGTCAATTTAAAAACATCAACTGACCCCCATCCCCCCCCACCCCCGACAGAGAGGCCACCAGATACTGCCCCTTTGTTACAGGGTCACAGAACAATTTAGGGTGGAAGGGAGGTCCCTACCCCCAACTCCAGCTCAAAGCAAGCCAAATGTGACCGGGACGCTCCAGGCTACGTCCAGTCAAGTCCTCAACCACTCCAGGGACAGAGAGCTCCAGCCCTCTGGGCAACCTCTTCCAGCATCTGACCACCCTCAGGGGAAGAGAGTGTTGTCTGTTCTTAGAATACAGCAAGTGCTTCTGGTGGCACTGCATGGTAACTTCTGATAAACACAGCTATTTAAGGGCCTTCACTAAAAATGAGATGTGAAATTCTGACTAACGGGTCTTTTCAAGTAATGAGCACTGAAGAGCTTGCTGTCCCTAGGCTTTTACCCCAACACTAAGAATTTCTTACATGATTCAGGTTTTACCTGTGTAGGTCTGAATTCCTGCATAGGTCTCGTTGTGCCCAAGGAACCCAATATACGCCCATCAAAGCTTATTGGCAAAAACAGCCTTCAGGATGGTTAGCATGATAAATGCTAAATATACTTTAATTTCACATATATTGCTACTAGGTCGAATCACTTGATGCCTGTAATGGTTATAGGCCATATCAGGTAACAGGGGATTCTACCTTAAAATTAAATTGTCTGTGTTAATCATCCTCGTTGATTAATGATTTATGTTTTCATTCTTTTTTCCCCACTATTTTTTGCCTCAGCTTAGAAGAGTAAAAGCAATTCCGTTTCAGGTTTTTCCTGATCTTTGACAAGGTAACAGAAACTCACAAAGAACACTTAGTTACTTACAAAATATTTGAAAATATCCTCATTGGTTCTGGTAAGTCCATTTAGTTTTTGGCTGCTATTTTGATTTCCTGACGTATAAAAATCTGGAACCTATTTGAAGTTTACTTGAATTAAGAGACAGCGTGATCTTCCTCCCAGGCGATTCCAGCAATTTGTGGAATTGTGTTGGGCACCTCTCTTTGTAGGTAATGTATAATTAGAAAAATATGAGAAACTCTATTATAGTAGCTTAGTAAGGAAGTATTTTTACATACTTGCAGGATGCAAGGACACAAAACTGGCATTCTCGGGAATTTAGGGTGACAGTCTTTCATTACAACGCACGGTCACCAGTAAAATTGGTTCTTACTGGATTTTAGCTGGTCCAACTAGCAATCAAGTGAGCTCTGCCTTCCAGAATTGCTCCTGGAAAGCATCACCGTTCATCAGAACTTGTATGCAGTAACCTTAAAGCACACCCTTCAGAATGAACGTGTGCTTAAGCACCCCGAATGCAGCAGGTTTCTGAAATCACGACATCTGTAATTTCCTGAATCAGATCAGAATCTTTAAAGCTGCAGAAATCACTAGAATATTGCTTTCCACAGAGCCAGCTCACATTGCTCTTTTCACTCCCTTTTCCTTACACAGCAAAACAAAGACTTTGTCACCCTTTTCCTTCCTCCGTTTAAACTGAGAATCTAGTTAAGAGTATAAAGATACTTTCGACACAACTGAAATGAAAACAATCTATTAGTGCACAGTAAGAACATGCAAATGAATTCTGCAATGTTTAACATCACTTCTAATCAGTGTTAAACACATTGCGGGTGATAATATTTTGCTATAACACAGACAGTGCTAAAGGATACAATGTACATAATAAGCTACAGATAATAAAGCTGAAAAAAAGTGACAATTTTAGAACATAGTATTTTCATTTCAGGTATCAGAAACAAAACCAGCTCAATGGTTCCATTCTACTGTATGACAAATACTGAAGAACAAAATTTCAGTCTTAAAATACATCTTAAAGTAGGTATTTTCCTTCAAGGAAAAAAGGCACTATAAATAAATTACACTACAGTGAATTTGCCTGAACTCACTTTGTTTCTGTCTTCCAGCCTTTAAGTCAAATAAAACAGCATAAAAACTGTACACGCTCTTAACAGGATAGTCGATCTTTTATAAAATAAGTTGTCTTCAGAGATGTCAGTTTCACAACAAGGAAAAACCAAGCCTTGTTGCAGTCGCTATTATAAAATATATATATGTATATATATTTATATATATGTTTTTGTTTACTTTTACTTTTTTTACTTTTTTTATTTTTTACAAAACGTGTATATTAGCTTTTGCACAATTTTTTTTTAAGAAACTTGGCTAACCTAATAACTTCATTAAAATAAAAGCGATAAATACTTCATGTTTACAATGCAACATGTCATACGTCATCAGCTGGCAGAGGAGGTATGTTAATCCTTGGTCTTGTAAAAAAAGCTATCTTCTCTCTGTGATCAAAACAAGATAAAAAGGAAGTCAATCAAATATATGCCTACAAGTTTTTTCCCCGTGAACACAGTCTCTTTACTCTGATTAGTGGTTAGTACTTGTTACCTACATACTGAACTGATGGTTTATTTGAGGACAAGACACTTACAAAAACATTCATTCTCACTGTACCCTTTTGGCAACGCTCTGCTGAAAGCTATTCTTATTTTTGAAAATTTACAAGTTCCTGAACATCGGTCACAATTGACTGTAAAAAGGTTTCGCAAGGACAAGCCCCGGATAAGCCCCTTCTGTAATACAAAGCTCAGCCTTGTACGTTTTGCTGAAATGTAAGCATCGTAAGAAATGGATGTGTGCATAGAAAGGGCAAGAATTTGAACAAGGAAGGCATTTTCTACATCTCATCTTACTCAATTCCCCATATCTTTTTCACCGCAGCAGACAAAGCATAAAAATCCCTTTCTTACTAATAAAAATACAAGATGTAAAAACGACCCTAAAATTTCCATTCCTCTTACTTCCTCCGTATCTTTGTGAGTAAGGCCCTTCCAATATAATTCAAGCAAAAACATTGCATGGAGGAGCAGACAGCTTTTCTATTTCACCTAGTTATTCCCTGTCAAGAAAGTTCTAAAAATCTAAACACTGTGTGAAATAGTAAAACATAACATTGTAGCTGAATGTCCTCAACATCTGTGCTGCACTAACGTTTTCTTACTCTCATTCTCCCAATAAAAATTATTAAAAAAATTAATGCTGAAGTAATAAAGTCTTCCTATGAAATGCACGTTGTTTACCAATGGCACTTGTACACAACACAGTGTGAGAAACAAAGTGAAGCTAAGAGAGGACATGTGAAAATGTGTGAACATGGACTAAACAGGAAAAAAGTCCAAAGAATAGGTTTCTTGAGAGAGATCTGGAATATTTGTGAATAATTTTTAGGGAGTGTTAGTAGTAATATGCATGTATGAAACTATTTATGCCCATGGGCTTGCACTGAAGAACTGACATAGTGTTGGAACTTAATAGTAACTAGGCTAAAGTTGAAAGAATCACTTAAGCTATGTTTCCACTTGAAGACTTTATTAAAAGAAAAAAATCATACGTTTTAGAATTGTAAAACTGCAATTTTCCCTGAGCTTTGACTCGTTACACTACAAATAATTCAAAGGAAACTCATGTGTCCAAATCAATATACAGTTAAAAATTACTGACTGCATAGGCAGTCACACAGAATGTAAGCTAAATACTCCAGAGAGCTTTAATCTCTTTAATGAGGTGTTGCTATTCTATTTCAGTGCACGTTACCGCTTACCTAAAAGTCTGCACCTGAATTGGCTCCTTCTGATTTTGCCCACGCAACTGGTATATTTCTTTTGATGCTTTCTTGAGCATCTTTTCAGCTGCTTGCTCTTGGTGATGTTCAAATTTGGTCTGTCTGGTCTGAAAACAAGAATATAATGCTTGAAATGGTCATGTGAAGAAATAAAATATAGGAATAACCCAAGGTAAAATAATGGATTTTTTTTCCCCACTCATCACAGTAAAAGCACCCAAGTACATTGTCCAGAATAGCTCATCGCCTCATCATCTAAGAACTACAAATTGAAAAGACAGACAAGTATTATTCATTTCTCAGTGCTCTTCAGGCAGACATGTATTAGATTCATGAAGTTTACTGCACATATATCTGTAAAACAAGACCTTAAAATAAATTTACGCTCATTCTTTGTCTCAGATAATCCAATGGCAGTTTTGTTTGCTGTGCAGTTTTTCACAGGTTTTGCCTACAATTTATTTCTCCAAGAAAAGGAAAAATCATATACTCTGGGAACATTCCAAATGTTTGTAAAAAACAAAATATCAAATTGGCAAAATTTCTTTCAAAGGTCATAAGGAAATTATTAAAGTACCAATAATAAATGTCTAAAAAAAACCAAAAAGGAAAAAAAAACCAAAGCAAGAAACACCCCAACAATCCAAACCAAAAACTGCCATCGATAAATTGTGCCATTGTCCAGTAACTGTCATCAAATAAACACAGAGTTTGGCATCATCAATGCAATCATTTTTACTGTGCTAACTTCAAGACTACAGGACCAACTCTAATTGTTTGAAGTTCTGTAAAAAAAGCTCTTTGAACATCTTGTCACAATCAAGAAATCTTGAAACCAGAAGTTTCTGGATGCGTTGAGCGCTCATCTTGCTTTACCGTACCTGCCTCTCTGCTTCCTTCAACAAGTTTCGGAATCGCTCATCCCGAAGGACCCAGTGGGGTAGATCTGTCTGCCCTCGGAGTTGGGCATCTTCTAGACGCTGTCTCAGCTCTCTTAGAACACATATCTCCTCATTCAGCTGTCTCTGTCTAGTTCTGGATGCCTGGAGATCCAGCTCCAGGTCTAAGGACGTCCTTGCCATAAGCTCAGCCAAAGATGATCTGCAGGACTGCTGAGTTATTAGGATCAAATAAAATGCACAACATGTTAGTTTCAACATGGTACACTGGCTCATTTTTAGCTATATAGAGCATACATCTTCTGTACTTGCTTTACACACAAAGTTTTTATTGATACAAAGTTTTGGAGACATCATTTATATTCCACAATGAAAGGCTAAATAGCTGCAGGGGTTTTCTGTACCATAAACATACATAAACTTCTTCAATCAATGCTTTCTACTCCCTCCTTTTACAGTCTCCTTTTGGCCTATAAATACTTAACTAATTTAAGTTTATGGACTGAACTTTCACATTATGATGATAATAAAAGTGATGCAATATGAAAAACTCATAATTGAGTCATGACATCAGGAAATACTGTACTAAATAAGCTTGCCTTTAAAGGGCCAAACCAAATTCAGTATTGGTTTTAAGATACATTCTGAATCAGAATGGGAGGGGTATGGCTGCCTACTTGCCTACCCCAGCACTTTATGAACTTCTGCTGACCAGACTAAACTGTTTATGCACAAGGCAGTAACGCCTTACCTGCCCTGCTCTGCCTGCTACTTCTGCTGGGTAGTACAGAGAAGAAAGGAGAGCTTAACCTATTTAGTCCTGAATAATTGGGCCTCAAATACTTCAGTTTGCCAGGCTGCGTAGGAGGGGAGCTCAGTGTTTTACTGTCACGTTCACACACACCTCTCTGGGCCTGCACCCTGCATCATTAACTAGATTTTAGAGATCTAACAAAGTCTACATCTCAATCATTATAAATTCGGTCCCTGTTACGCTAACTTTTGTCTGCCACACTTCTTTTTTTCTCCTCAGTAACTCTTCACAACTATATTTCTCTTCCCCATGTTTGACTTTTAGCTTAAAAAACCCTAACCACATCCAAAACATGCACACACTGCCCCCCACCCTTACAGAAACCTCATACACTTCATAAAATCATCAGAGTGGACGAGTGGACATCTAGAGCTTAGGTATAGAAGTACCAGTGTTTTACCACCTAAGTAAAAAGTGAAACCCAGTTTCCTAGGTATACCTGCTTATACCGTAGAGTACGCCGCTCCAATGTATTCCGGACAAAAGGGGACTTCCTTGGCAGGGTTGAACTGTCACTGTCACTGCGATACAGCTGGTTAGAAAAGATATTGAAAACACAGATTGCTTACAAGGTCATCTACATTAAGAAATCTGGATATTTTTTTTTTCTCTTGAGACTTATTTTTAAAAGTACACTGAAACTGTCTTAAGGAGCTGATTTTTGTCATCTTTAATCATCTATAAAAATAGCACTCATACCGTCTAGTTACAATAATTCAAAAAAAAATATCAGTATCATCAGTGTTTTTACTGCAAAGTTTCATCATGCATTCTACTAAATATCCAAGACAACGTAACCTAAAAAAAGCAGGAGAGAGGAGTTAAAGGCAGTAACATTTCTTCCTAAAGCATTTATTGTCATGGGCACAAACGGTTCCAGCCTCCCGCTTTTTCCCCCCTCTGATTTTAAGTAAATGCAGATTAAGTGAGGGGTTTAACAATCTTTTCCTCTCTGCACTACCTTTGTTTTGGTGCATGAGAGTGTTTTACTTGCATACATACATATACACGGTTATAGAATCCAGAAACCGAACTAAAAAAACAGAAGTGGTTTACAGCCGCACTGTATGCAATGCATACAAGAGAGCAAAAACCAGAAAATCCCTGGTTTAGGAAAAAGCATAAAAGTCAAAGTTCATAACTACTTTTTTTAATTAAAGTTACATGCATTCCACCAAATTCAGGTTTAAAGGCTTAAAAAAGAACCAGAGGACCTCTCCCCATTGCAATGTTTTAAATCAATGAAAGATTACTCGTTAGTATTAAAATTAGTAGTTGTTTCTTATAAATGTAACAAAGTCTTAAGAAGAAATTATTTTTAAAAGTATGAAGTACTTGTGTGGAGCCCCCCTCCTCCCCTTCTTTTTACGCCTTACTCACTCTGCAAACATATTGACTTCGTGCTCCAGGCGAGAAGGTTTGGGAACGAACAATAGTGCTACTGCGAACAAAAGCAGAACCCCGGGGCCTGCGGCTAGTTCTCTCTTTTGGAAGAGCAGCCACTTCTTCGGGAAACAGATCCTCAGTATTAGTTTCCTTATCCACCTAAAATTTCAATGAAGGAATATATTTTTTTTATTATTTTTTCCTTATTTTCTCTTTCTCACAAAATCATCAGGTATTCCAACAATATCAAAAGTAAACAATTTGCCCTGCTAGCTAGGTTCAGGTTTTAATGAGCACTGAGAAGAGAGAATGAATCGCCTCATTTTTTACAAAGTTTTAAAACTAGGTCATTTGAAATTGTAAGATTACCTTTCAGAAGCCTTTGCTGGAACAGTAACAGTTATGAGATGCAGTTATAATGTGAATCATAGCTGCAGAGCACAAAGACTGCGTTCAGCGCTGGCAATTGGGCATTAACCAAGCAAATACCCGATCTCCAGCCGCAAGAGAAGAACACCGAGTCACCTTTCAATAAGCAAGGTGACTCTGAAAGCAAGCAACCACCTGAAAACCCAAGGAAGTCAAACAAAGAGAAGAAACTCAACCAAAGGGAACTGAAAGACTGCTAGAAGTGATACACGAACACTAAAACATTTGGAAACGCGGAAAACAGATTCTACTCAGCAAAGCTTCCAAACTTTAAGATAACTCACTCCTCAATAGGAGGTATGATCTTCCCCCTAAAGGCAACACAAATGGCTTATGTTCCTCTACTTCAGTGCAAGTGTGCTGATTTCAGCTTGTTCAGGATTATTTGCAATGTCTTATATCTTGAATACAAAAGATTTTAAATATTAGTTTCAGAACAATTGTGCTGAAACATTTCAGCCGTATTTATTGTAACACTGAAACAGCAGTGCCAATATGAAAACGTTACACTGCTTTCTTTACAAATCCTTCGAAAATTCTTATTTCACAGAGCACTGGAATTTGATTGTGACCTTTTCTGTTACAATTTCAGGTTAACACAGACATTGATTGGAGGGCATATTTACAGATTTGTTAGAGGCCACGGTAAAAACAGGTTCCCTTTTGACGTAAAAATTTAATCCTGTCCAGAAATAACTAGGAAGCAAACAAAAATACCCAGCCCTAAAGAGGGTATTTTTAACAACTCAAAAGGCACACTGCTGCCAAAAAGGCAGCGCTCACAAAAGGTTGACAATGGCATTTCTGATTCTTTCCTCTCCTGGTCCGTTCGGACTCAAACCCAAGGAGCAGCAGTAGCGTCCCGTGTGCGCGCCAGGCAGGATGGCAGTTTCTTCTCTCATTTACCTTTAGTGGTGGAGGCTGCATTTTCCCCGAACTGTACTGGCCTGCTTGAGCTGCAAACATGTGTCCAGCTAACGAATCCCCGCAAAATGGCTCTGGGTAAGGAGGACTAGTCTGGGTGCAATTACTGCATCCACTGTCAACAGATTCTGCTTGCCAACTCCTAAAGGCAGAACATCACAAGAATTTTGTGGGTATTAAAAAAAAAAAAAAAAAAACCACCTCATGCAATTATGCATCATGTTTATATATTTCGTTATGCAGGTCAGTTTGTTATTTAGACTATTATTTCTCCAATAAAAATCCCAGAATTTTGAAAGGGAGAACATATCCCACTTGCATTTCTGCAGATGCACAGACAAGCAAATATGTTTTATGGATAAGGAAAAAAATAATCACCTGCCCTAGTTTTATTAAAGCATACGTTCTGATATTTATAACAATACGAAGACAACAACGATAAAAACTGACACATTATGGTCTGGACAGGGGGCCTGTGTGGTGGGTGAGGAACTGGAGGACAGGCCCCACCCAGAGGGTGGTGGTAGTAAATAGCTCCTTTTCAAACTGGTAACCTGTCACAATCTGGGACCCTAAAGCACCAATACTGGGCCCAAAGCTGTTTAGTATCTTCGTTAAATGATCTGGATGATGGGATCAAGTGTACCCTGATGAATTTTGCAGATGACACCAAACTGAGTGGGGAAGTGGACACTTTGGAAGCTAGAGCCACCCCACAGGAAGATCTGGATAGGCTAGAAGAGTGGGTTAACATAAACCATATAAAGTCCAGCAAGGACAAGTGTAAGGTCTTGCCCCTGGGAAAACCCAATCCAGGAGTGCAGCACAGGCTGGGATCTACCTGGCTGGGGAGCAGCTCTGTGGAAATTGACCGAGGGGTCCTGGTGGACAACAAGCTCAATACGAGCGAACGGTGCACTGCTGTGGCAAAGAAAGCCAACAGAAGGGTGGGTTGCACCAACAAGGGCATCACCAGCAGAGATAAAGTCATTACCCCACTCTACTCAGCACCTGTCAGGCCACATCTGGAATGCTGTGCTCAGTTTTGGTCCCCGCTATGCAAAAAAGACATGGGACAGGCTGGAGAGGGTCCAGAGAAAGACCACCAAGACGATAAAAATTATAGCACAAATATAAATACCACTCAGCTGTTTGACAAGTTATTTAAACTACTGTTTTTACCTTTCAGATATGGCTTCTGCTTGGTCTTCTTTTCTTTCCATCTCCAGGATTTCCTCCTCTGTGTACTCCAGTTTCACTCTCTCTTCTGCCAACTCTCTCTCAACTGCTTCCAGCTGGGCAGTGGTCCTAGCTAACAGGGCTGTCACTGCATCCTGAAAGGTAAACTAGACTTCAAATAAAACCATTTGAACAAGCCACTGTATCTAATGTATATTATTCAGAAAAAAATAAACTGTAAGTATAGCCATTGTATCTTCCTTAAAAACCCTCAAAACATTTGCCCTGAATCTTAATGATCAAAAAGTATGTGGTGTTCCATGAATGCAACTTTACACAGAAACCAGGCAGAGTTTGATCTCACTGTGGAGCATCATCCAGCAAGTTATATCAGAAGAGACAAGACCTCCAGAGGTCACCTAGTCCAATGTCCTGCCCAAAGGAGGGACAGTTTCATAGCCACATCAGGATGCTCAGGGCCCGGGCCCAATTAAGGGCTGAAAAATCTCCAAGATTGGAAATTGAACTACCTTTCTTGGCAACCTCTTCCACTGCAATGGCAGAAATTTTTAGTTGAGTTTCAAGTAGTTGGACTGAAGTGTGTATACAAAGATATACACAGTAATATTTCAAGCGCCTGTCCAAACATGATCTGGCTTTTAAGTATTCTTTTAAAATCCAGCTCTTGCCACAAGAGCTAAATTAAGGTATCACCTTCTGTGCACCTTGAAAACAAACTGCACCCGAGACAAGATCACAACCAACCACCCAGAAAGTCAAATGAAGTAATCAAATCACTTTTGCAGAGCCATACTGTTTTAACTGTAGTTACATTTCCAGAAGACCGGGGAACACTTTCTTCACATTGGTTTTTGTTCTTTGCTCTCTGGGGGTCAGAACCAGTGAAGATCTGAACAGAATACCAGTGAAGCTGCATCTCACCAGAACTCTCCGCATCAGTCAGGTTTATCTGAGCAATGCCCTGTAAGCAAGAAAAAAAAGCATTGACCACAATAAACTAAACATACACTGCAGAATATACACATTCTCAAAGCATTTTACTTATATGTAAACCCCCCCCCCCCACTTCATCTAATACTAACAGTGGCTCTTAAAAAGAGATAGTTTTGTTCTGTTGTGTTATGTCTAAGATACTGCATTTCTTGCCTCTTGCTTGCTACCAGAAACTATCAGAGTAGATAGTGAATTTTTTGTAAGGTAAAAAATAAACTTTCTGTGACTGATGCAGATATGATTGTTAGAGCTGACACCTCTTAATATTTTATTTAAAAACTCTATCAATTACATATTTGTTTTCTCTATTTGCTTAAATTGATATTGCTTGAACAATATTATTTTATTAGGTTTTCGATTGAGAGAACTGTATTCTGAGACACCCTTCCATTCTCTGGTCCTCAGAGGCATCTTCCAAAGGGAAAGAAGCATCATGTAAAACAGTATTTTTTTTCCTGCCTATTTAGTGAGTCAAATGAGTCACATAATGCCATTCTTCCACTTTCAAAGCCATCCCTCCATCTCCCAGATTCACATGAAAACGGGTTTAATGAAGGCTTCCTGCTAAAAGTATTCCCCATTTTAAAGCAGCACTACTCCACCAGACAGTGGTTGTGTAAGATATTTCTGAGTGCTGCTGACTAAATAAAAAAGAGCTCTGAGCAAATCCCTGCCATATCTGTGTTTTGTCTGTTTGGTTGGTTGGGGGGGTTGTTGGTTGTTTGCTTGTTTTAAATCAGTTCACTAGATGGACCTAGTGATGATTTTTATAATAGCTAGCCTTTAATTACTGCTTTTGGGTGCATTTATATTACTGGAAAAATCATGTAAAATTGTTGTCATCTCTCACAAAACAAATAGCTGAATGCAATTATTCTAATTGTAAAGACAGTGGGAATTGTATATAGAAACTGCTTTCACCTTTAAGAAAGGAAAGAAACAGTTAATTAGAAAATAATAATTTTTTTTCAAGAACATATTGTTTTTCCACAATGAATGTTCCTCAGGGTTCTGTTTAAACAGGTGTATAAAGCAGGACAGAGAAAAGTTTTCAAGACTAACAAAAGAATGTCATATCAGGATACAACACGTTACTGAGAACGTCATTTTATGTCAGTTTATCAGATGCTACAGAAAAGTCTTTTCTTTTACATATAGATCAGAGACGTCTTCTAATTATTTACTAGTTCTGACACAGTATAAGAAAGAATCATCTGTTGAATGCTCCCACTTCTGCATCAGATTTGGAAAATGTTTAAGACATACCAGGTTTAGTTTCAGGGGTAGAGGGAAAGCTATTTTCCTGTCACCAATATTGGAAAAAACATGTGTTGATTCTTAAGACATCTGACACTGCTCAACACACAGCATTTTTTAAGCTGCTAAGAAGGCGTGCCAAAGGAGCTGTTCCTACAAAGTGAATGACTAATCAGGTAGAAAAATCATTAATTAATATTTCACCTCCACCTTGAGATATGGACAGAGCTCACAGGGATGAAGAAACCAAGGTGGGTCTGCTAGCGGTCTGTCACGTACCTGCTCTGACACATTTGTTAACAACTGGGGTGGCGGAATAAAAGTGAAAGCATTTTTCAATTTCTCAGTGATGTCAAACAGGGGGATTGTAACATTTATGAGAAAAGGATTAGAAGTTAAAACCGTGTTAAAAAAAAATGGACAGATGCTTTGAAATAAACACACGAAATGGAAAAAGATAAATGCTACACTTAAAAAGAAGAATTCAACTAAATTAAGACGCGGGGAATAATTGGTTGGTCAGGGCTGTAAAAGATCAGAAAATGGGAGTGAAACAGCAATGCCAGGTGACTGCAAGAAAGGCAATCCCATTTCTTTGATGTTTTAACATGAGCAATATATGCTAATCATGGAAAATAACAACTCCCTTATCTCAACATTGATGAGGCCACCAGGGAAGAAATAAGCCAATTTAAGGAAGCAGTTTCAGAAAGCTGTAAGAGAACTGAAAAAGAACTTTCAGCAAGGCAGTAAAACATTGGGGGAATGGAAAGACCATCCCACAAGTTTAGTAGATTCTCTCTGTAAGTGGAGTTTCGAACTATTTGCCTGAACATTTTCTGTTTTTCTTTTTTATTCCCTGTTATGTACAAATATTTGTGTAACTTAGGATAGACTCCAGCCCGAGTTCTGCATTTAGGAAAGGATTAAACTGGTATAATCAAACTGGAAAGAAAGCAGTCATCAAGAACTTCAGAACTAAGTGGATGATTAAACAGATGAAAAAACCCTATAATCTCTGTGGAAAAGATTTTTATTGAAAATTATAGAGGTCATCACAGCAGTTTCAGAGAGGTAGCAAACAACTTGTTGCTTTGAGAAAATGCTTATTTTCAATTTACAGCAAGAGGACAATGATCATGAAGTTTAAATACATACTTTGGTGCACATATCTTGAGAAATCTTGGCATTGTTTCTATCTTTTCAAGCAACATTGTTAATTTACCCTAAAGGATGTTACCAACTATGGTAAACAAAAATATTTCTGACAAAACTAGTCTAAGACTATGAAAGAAAAAACTCCTACCAACATAATCTGAAGACCTATCACTTTTTGCTAACTCAGTAATAGCAGCTAAAATGCAAGTGTGTTAAACTTAGATGCACTTCTGTCAATATAAAGATGCTTTACACTGAAATAGCTGTTTAGCTTCCTAGACAAACAGGCTGTATCAAGATAAAGCATTTTCCACCCAATATATCCAGCTTTCATTATGTTGCCAAAGTGACAAAAATTCCTGCTGCAGACAAGATCTTGGGTCCACTTCCAGCACATTAAGACCACTGTTTATGTAAGACACTACCTAGTTTTATAGGTGGACTAACAAGCATGCATTCTTGACCAGGTTTGCTCAAATAAACATCTCTTATCCATAGTCCAGCACAACAGTAAGATGTCTGGACCTACCTCTTAGCTACTTTGATAGGCCTAATAAAATTTTTACTAACCCATTCAAACCCCTCACTGAAAAGCCAGCCCAATGAGTTAAAAATAGCCAGGACATCAGCTCCAAGGAAGATTTATTTGAGCATATTTATATTTGAAAATAGCTAAATGAAACTAACATTGAACACGTCTAAAGTTAACATAGTTAACACACGTAAACTATTGAAACAACTGCTACATTTATTTGTGTGCACCTACAACAGGTATCTCAAAGTAAAAGACGCAACACAAACCTGCCAGGACAACTATTATTCTGCAACAAAGTTAAGACTAATACAATCAGTCTTCTTTGATCACTGATTAATAGCAACACGGGGTTTGTATTTGTCATAATTTTATTAAGAAACTATTTTACCAACAATTCATCATGCACATGCTACAGTGCCATGCAGAAACAGAAGTCTTGAGCACACTGCAGTCTAAGAGCCGTCAGATGTAGTCTTCAGGGAAAAGTTTAAATTTTTTTTACACAATGCTTTCCCTCTTGCACCAAAATTTAGCAATGGCAGATTTTTCAACTTTCCCCAAAGCAGATGTTTGTTAGAAATGCATTAAATAAAAAATTAACTCCTTATCTACCAAATCCCATAGCAATGAATGACCCTAGTATCAGTTTTCAACATGGTTCTCCAATGTAATGTAAATAAGAGTACAGATAACATTACTTTCAACACTGCTTAAAATGCTGCAATTCTCCACCTCTGCTAATTTTGCTAATTTTTTCCAAGAATTTATGGAACCTAAAATGCACAAATTTCAACTTTAAAAAACCTCACCTTTTATTAACAGAATCATACTTACGTATGTGAACAAACACACAAACATGTAACTCTATCAGCACCTCTAATGGAAAAACAAGATTCTTCAGTCCCTCTTTTTAATCCTCAAAATTATTCCTCAATTAGCTTTAGTTTCCCATACCACAGGGTTTTTAAGAAAAAGGACCACTTACCAATAGTTCTTCTTGTTGCTGATGGTCAACTGAGCAGATATACAGCTGCAGTGATTTTAATTTCAAAACACTTGAATGCACAGGGATTCGGAAAACTTCATTAAATATTAACGGAGTTTGGAATTCCAAAGCTCTAGAGCAGTAAGTGGTTGGTGTGCCTGACTCAAGTGGTGGCAAATAAACTCTCACATGACTGGGAACAGCAAAATAGACAAATAACAATTCAGACAAACGAAGCTATTTTGCATTTCTCAAAATCAATCTAAGTGAAAACATCAGCGTTAACTTCTACGTCAAGAACCTGCTCTGGAATCTCATTACAGGAATTTATTTTGTATTCCTAACACAGAAGAATTGCAAAGCTGATTTAGAAATGCTATCTTTTTCTAACTAAAACGTGGTGGTTTTTTTAACGTGGTGCTTAAGCAGAGGCACCAAGCGGCACTTGAGATGCCCTGAGGTATCCAAGGCATCTACATGTGGTTAGAAAATACGACATAGGATCTATGGGAGAGCTACAGCTTTCCTGAGCAGCAACAGCTGGAGGCCAGGTGCTGTGCTATGATATTTCAAATGGAAACACATGCCTATGTTTAGGCGACTGAATTGCCCCTTAAATGTCACTGATCCATTTCTTCCTTTCACCCACTAAACATACCTCTCCTTCTGCAAGAAACTCAGCCCAAACGGATGGCAAACCCCCCTATAACCACTGCATCCAACTGCCATCTTAAAAAATTAAATATCTGGTACCATCTCATTTGAAACTTCAAGCCAAAAATCAAAACCCACAACCATTTTAATCTGACAGAAGGCAGCAGATCTACTTAGATAAATTTTCTCTGTGTTCTCCCTCCCCTGACTGCTTGTCCAGCCCCTGCAATATCCTTTTTTTTTTTGCCACAACTTCCCTTGTGCCAGCAAACAGCTTCATGCAACTGTGTTGTGAACCAGATTAAAAAACTTACCTGGGTTAAAAAGCTAACATAATCAAAATAAAAAGGTTCCTGCATGATGAACTCTTTTGCTACCGTTGGAGAGGTGGACACTGACAGGCAAATAAATGGCTAGAGGACAACTGGAAGATGTCATTATGGTGGAACTGCAGTGCTATAATGTGTGGAGTGTGTAAGTCAGCTAAGCAGCTTTACATGCTGCAAAGAGGGAGCAACCCAACTCAGCTCCCTGGCTACTGCAGGACACCTCCTCCTTGCTGTCTCCAGCAACTGATTCAATGAATGTGCAGTTAACGTGGAGGAGTTAATTAAATTGGCTAACAGCTCATTCTGGTTTGGGTGAGATAAATTTCTTTTCCGACCAGTAAAATCCATTGGTTTACTCTGCAGCCATGCAATTTCTTGATTTCAGCCCATGAACTAACTGAGAAATATGGGGAACAGAACTGACTTTTTTTTTTTTTTTAAGAGCCACTTAGACACCTGATTGCCTTGATGACAATGTCCAACAAACTCCCTGAAGTCTTTTTATTTCCCTTTAGTGACGCTTCTTAACTTTCCTCAGATGACACCAATTTCTTTTTCTAATCACAAGACAACATGGTTTAGTACTGCTCCTCATGTTTTTTCCCCTCTATCACGTGCCCTTGCACTCAGATTTAAAAAGCACAAGCCCAACACTCATGCACTGACCCACAGAGAATTTCCAATAGAAGTTTGCAGGATTAGCAAGATCAAGCGTTTTAACCAAAGATCAACTCATTCTGTGAGATGTATGTTCATTTAACAACTTCCCAAAATGACTTGTTTTACAACACAACGACGTTACCGCATCTCCATTTTCCACAGTTTTCAAACAGCCTCTCCCAGAGATAAAGATCAACAATTACTTTGTTAAAATATGTGAAGGGACCTATCACTAGATAAGACTCTGTTTTATGGCAACATCACCATTATTTAAGAAACACTAATTAGAATAAACTAAGCAATGTTCTATATAATGCACTATGGAATTTGAAGTAGCAGCATGGACTGCCAGAGGTTAAAAAAATTAATTGTTTGTAATGATTCCCAGCTTGTGTTTGCATTAAAATTCTCTTCAGAACATGTTTCAGATATTCAAGGAGAGCTGTAATGGCCACAAAAATCTGCAGATGTCCCAGTTGGGCTTTTTTTCATTGTTGTTGGTTGTGTGATTGTTTGCATCGTGTTGGATTTTTTGTTGTTGTTGGTTTGTCACTTTTTTTTTTTTTTTAAGATAAAGAGCAAAGTATTAAAGTACCACTCTTATTTATCAATATAGATGCAACCATAGGAATTTGAGAAAATTCCATTAAGCTTATTCTGGAATACATCACAGATAAGCTGTACAGGAAATAGTATTTCTGGAATACTGCAAATAACATACAGAGCTTTTTGGCCAGAAGGCATTGGGTGATGGATGCATTACTTTGATGGTCATGAACAAATTTTTCTGCACATAATAAACATGTAGCAACGTGGGTCATTAAAGACTATGCTAAATACCTGACTATTATAACAGATTCTATACAAGGGACACTTTGTGTCCGTAAAATTAACCCTTTCCTCCTGTAAGCCAAGACATACCACGGTCTCCAAAAACTGCTTAATTTTGCATGAAAGCAAATAAATGTATGTTATTTACGATTGTGGCACAAAACAAGCAATGATCAGACTTTGGGTGCAATTTAGGCTTACATTTTGCAGTTTTCTTTTACAACTAGAGTAGTGAAGTTCTTCAGCTGTAGCACATGGACTAACAGACATTCACTTCCACTGTCATGCCTGGAAAACAAATTTCTTGTATTAGTCACCAAGTATCAACACTTTGCTTAAGGGATAAAAGACTAAGACAACTTAAAGACATTTTTCTGTTAAACAAATCTCTTATGCAAATCAAAAGCAATTACAGGTCTCACACGCTGATCATTGAACATCATTCGTCGTATTAGTTGCAGTAACAAACTTATCAGAACTAAGAGAATTAAACATCACTAAATTTGGAGAGAGCAGTATTTCCTACCATGACTCTTGATAGTGAACACATTTTATAAAATACATTCCTTAAACAGTTACACCGTGTGTGTGGGTGTGTGCACACACACGCCCATCTGTAACAACCTATCAGTTACATTAGAAAAAAAAAATAAAAGAGTCAGCCTGTATTATTTTAATGGGTTAATGTTAATGAAAAAAAAAAATCATCAAAAAAACCTCTACTCTTTCACATCAGCATGAATTTTGAAAGAGAACTAACAAACCTGGTTGAGATTTGAGAACTCGCAGGCTTGTGAATTTGTTTTCCAAGATGATTCTGGAGAGCTCAGATACAACACCCTGCCTCGCACTGCTGTTACCTGCCCTTCCCCAAACTACTCCTGCTACCAACAACAGCACGCCCTAAGCACAGGATTTCAAAGCTGTATCTTGGATCTGTACTTGTATTTGTGTCTCCTCAGGTGTGACTTTCCTAAGGTCCTAAGGTTTCCTTCTTTATATGGTATAAAAGGATCTCTCACAGAGAGTGAGATATCCCTATTTCCATATTCACACTAATGGCCCAAACAATGAAAATAAATGCAAATGAAAGTAGTAATCAAGGCCCTTTTATCAACCATCATTGAAAGGACACTGAATGAACTGTGGTTAAGGCATATCCCCAGCACAAAGTAGCACATGACTGACTAACCTGTACATTAGGTAAAACTTTTGATTTCAGTTCAGAAGCTTCTTAAAACTTTTCACTGCAGTTAAGTTTATTAAAAAGTTAGAAAACAAAACGAGTGGACAATTCCTGTTGAGTTAACACAGAGAAAGAGGAATAACGCTACTCACAGAAATCCAACATGTATTTGTGGTTCTTCATTACTGGCAACATCACTATAAACAGGCTCTTCCAGGTCTTCATTCCTGCAGGAACAGAAAGTACTGTAAACTACATACTGACCTAAGCTATTAAAACATAATGAAATGAACATTTGGTTTCTGGATATAAGCAATTGCTTGGCAATACAGGAGGGACTGTTATTATAGAAGGAATTGAGGTATCTATTTAAAACCACAAAACAGTAATAATTTGCAATTTTAAAAATTGAGATTTTAGAATATCTCTTTCAAAATATTTAGTTTGGTTTAGTATTTATTTTGCCACCTATTTCTCTTTAGCACCCTCACAACCTTATCTTCTACCCAGTTACTCTTTATGGTGTTACAACAATTGTATAAAATAATCCTAGCATTACCCACACTTCAATCACTTGGTCAACCTACACATTTTTAGATTTTCAGCAGTTCATGTATTTCCTCCTTGCAGTTATACTTTTATCACATGCTATTCAGAATTGAAAGTCACACCTGAATAATTTTATTTTGATACAGATGGCTGAAATAAAATTACTGATTTATGACTAATAAGCTGAGAAAACTATCTCAAGGGAAAAGCACATGGTGTTAAAACGTTACACACTAAAGCAAAAGGGACTTGGCACTCATGAAGATGACAGTGGAACTGCATGTAAAAAGCTCACTTCCTTTAAGACATGCAATCTACTATTCTTACATTACTAAGAATTAGCAATTTTGAAAAGGTGTTCAGTAATTTACAACTAGTTCTTTTGGACCATGTGGTAGAACAGGAATATTTCCAGCTCATTATGCATTTATACACCTGACCTTTTGCTTAAAGCTTCAAACACGCCACTGTCACTAGCCAGTGAATGATCTGAGAGACATGCTGAAACTCGCCTGGCTCTCCTCTCCGATCTTCTACCGCTGTCTCCTCGTAGAATTACAGCTGTCATGGAGACAAAAGTGAAGACAACATCAGCTCAAGGCAATGTCTTAAAAATTAAACAAGAAACGTTTATTGTGTCAGAACTAGTGGCAAAACAGTTGGCACAAACACAGTTCATTGCTTTTTCATTTGAGCTAAAAACCTGAAATACAATCAACCGGAAGTTTTCTGTGAGAGAATTAAGGAAGGAAGTTTGTGGCTCATTTCTCTCTGACAAGACTAAGTGTAAACCAATTGCACTGTTATAAATGCTTTTCTGGTAGAATAATCCCTCCTGGAGGAAGACTTACGTTAATTCAATGTATGTACACATGATATCCTAAACTTTTAAGGCTTACCTACTGAATATACAATAGGCTGAAAACAAACACAGAGACTAATTCTTCTAAGAAGTTATCTGATAACACAATGTGAGGTTTTGTTCTCATTTGTTTCCTAATACAAAGTCTCAAAGCATACTGTTTATACCATCACATAATAGCAGCTTTTATTTACAGTCTGAGAAGCATTATCAAAAAGAGCCAGAGCTTTCCAATTCACTCAGACCACTGCCTTTTTGAACTTCTTGATTAATTACTTTGAAAACTGACTGGGGGAGGAGGAAGCAATATTGAACCAACTCTTCCACCCTTTCCTGAATCACCACCACCACCACAAATAGCAACTCAGCAACCATTTTCATGTTGTAAGTGGATCAACAGAAATGATGTTACACATCAGGTTTTGCACAGGCAAGCTACCAATCCTCTAAAGTGCGTGCACAAGCAGTAATGCTTAAGAATTGCATAGGTAAGGTTTTGACACTTCAGTGACAGCTTGTAACTTGAGGTTGTTTTCTTTCACATCCTAGAGAGAACCATCAGACTTGTGGAAGTGTCACTGCACAGCGAAGAACTTTTGCCAACTTTTCCCCCTTTTGGCTTATAGCTCAACAGCTGTCCTCAAAGCAGAAAAGCAACAACTAAAAGGTGCCACTTCAGAGGTAGGGAAAGCAACTTATTTGCTTCTACCCATGCTCAGAAACTTAAAACAGGGAGTATGGAAGTATACCCAGTTTCAGCAGACAGCACTTGGAGTGAGAGTAGCACAGTGCACATCACACAAGAGGCAAGCATCAGCTGACGCGTACCGCTTACTACCCCTAACTAAGGATTAAATCTACCTTAAGCAGAGTAAGTAACCATCATTAAGTATCTCTGTTACATGTTATTTTAAGGCATCAAAAAGAAAAGGCTGGAACCACAACTGTAAGTTTCCTTCAGCAGAGTGCCAGCCAACAGCCTGAGCTCCACCTGTAGAGCCCAGCTGAGGTACAGACAACGGGACCCATATCACCTCCCATCCAAGCACCACCAGGACTTCAAGTCCTGATTAAAAGAAATTTATTAAAATAACCCCACAACTCCAAATTAATAAATTACACTGCTGCTGTCAACAGAAGTGTCTAAGATTAGCTTTAACCCACTGTGATACTGGCAGGATGCACTGAGCACAGCAGTCCAGCACCGAGGTACCTTGCTTTTACCAGGCCACCAACAGCACAAAATCCTAAAAGATACTAAACAAAACCACAGGGTCCTGTTTGGAGGTAAAATTCTCTGCTTCTGTCCCAGAATGTCTCAAAAGACAGAAAAGATGTCCCATAAAGTGGAAAGAGCCAGTGCTCTGTCCTTTTGTCCATAAGTAGCCCTATGGACTTCTCCTCCAAATTCAATGAAAAATTAAGACATTCAGCTTTGTAGTGAATTTATCTGCTGACCAGGGACATCACAATCTGTATTTGTCTCTGTGCCTGGAAAAAGAACTACTCTTTCCCTCTGCAGATTACAGCATCCCATCTTGACTGTCCATCCCACATCACGGCGCAGCATACTCACTTCCTCCTCACTGCAGATGAGAGCTAAGTTCTAGGTAGCTCACAGAAAGCAAAGAGACTGTGTTTGAACCACGCTCTCTTCCAGACCACTGGTACAAAGGGACGAGATTGTTTCATTTCGTTTTCAAGACCTTTTAATTTAGTGAGCTCAGCTCCACAAGTGACTGAGTTTTTATACAGAATCAAACCTAGTAGTCTGTAGGGACATTTTTTTAGTATCAAAATTGCCCAAAGGTCTTATACCACTGGAAGAAGGATGAACTTGACCAAAGTCTATAATTTTTATACAAAAATGCTTCTATAATTTCTGTACTAATTTCAACAAGTTACACTTCTTTTTGTAAATAAGCCTTTGGCTCACCCTTCTATGTGAACACCTTGCATAGATGTAGAAGACGAAAGGAGAAGGGCTCTCTCCTTTGGAGGTTCACATTCCAAATGTGTCTGGAAGGAAAAATTGGTCTGAAGCACCAATATATCATCATAAAAAGCTGACACGTTACAACAATGTTGTAACTTGACAATGATATGCCTGCAGCCATGGAAGCATCTGATAACAACTGGACAATCCCAGAGAATTTGTGGAAGATACAAACACCAAAACGTGTCCTTGACTAGAGAAATAAAGAAGTCAAGAGGAAAAATTGGTCAAGAAGAAAAAACATCAGAATTTGGTTTAAACTGAACAAGGTTTAGCACAGGTTACAGACCTTCCAACGCTGACAGCTAAAAATTGTTTAAAAATTAAGTTTAAGATGGGCAATTACCTTTCATTTTCTTATTTAAATAACAGAATCGGTGAGCAATATATATATGAATTTCCAGAACTACTGGGTGACAAATCTTGATAAACCTAAGATTAAATGAATGTTCTCAGGTGTCATTAGCTGAAAAAGCGAACTTCAAAGAAAATTCTGCTGTCCAAGATTTCATTAGCTAAAAATAAATAAATAAATCTAACGCACGTTTCACATACTTAGGAGACTACAAATACTGCACATCAGCTCAAAATGCACTACGAAAAGAGCCAAACACTCTCATAAAAACTAAATCAGAGACAGAAACAGACCTTACCTACCATGATGTTGTCAGGCATTACTAGGATATAATAAAGCTGAAGCTCGCAGAATACTTTTTCCAGGAATTTAACTACAGCCATGAAGATATTGTTTAGTTGAAATAGCAAAGATTAAATATGCCATAATGATTAAACAGATACAGCACAATATCAAACAAAACCAAATGTAGCAAAATCTCCTGATTCTTCACATGCAACTCAAAAAAAAAACAAAGAAAAAAAAAAAAAAACCAAACAACCCAAAACCAACCAACACTTCACACAGAAAAACACACTGGGAATTACAGGCAAAAAGAGCACAATAAGTAATTTCAGGTTCACTTACAGTGAATTTTTCTGTTGTGCCGCATGAGAAACAAGACAAAATGAAAAGCATACAATGATAAATAGTCTCTTGCATTTATGACAATATTTTACAAACAACAAATTACTTAGACATTAAAGGAAACTTAGCACTTGAAAGATTATTTTAGGATAGAGAGGAAGAGATAGTGAAGATATTGAGCCCGATATTTTATTAACATGGTTCCTCCCACTCCCAACTTAATAAATATGATGGATTTAACCCCGCAGGCATATTCCCCTCCATTCACACATGCCAGCATATTGCACAGTATGTCCCTGAGACAGATGCAGAACAGTAAAAGAGCAGATCAGCAATTGAACATCAAAACTGTAGCTCCTGAAGAACTTGAACTTGCTCAGGTGCTGCTTCCATGCAAAGTATGTGTCATTTATTCAGTGTTAACCCTCCCGGCCCCCTGAATTTGCAAAGTTTTACCTCGTATTTTGTCTAGGGAAGGAACAGGCAAAAGATTTGTCTGAGTTGATACTTGCTAGTTTTCCAGTGTCGCGTTATGCTACCAGACCATTGGGTGGCAGCAGCAAAGCATACTGCCTTACCTCCGTGAAAACCAAAACTCCCCCAACACCTGGGGCTTCCTACAATGTGACTTACGAGCTTGATGCTCCATCAAATTATTCAAGAAAAGAATACAACGCCAAAATTCTTTTGAAACTTCCAACTGCTGCTTGCAAAAAAACCTGCATTATAACTGCAAACCCACCAGCCAGTGAGTGCAGAGCTCAAAGTAGTCATGACTCCACCCAAAATTCAGAAAGGTTAAACAAATTTCCTTAAGCAATTGTTTTCAAATTCCCCAGCATCAGAAAGTACTCTGTTGTACACAAAGGGAAGTTGTAACCCCTAGACTAGGAGCACAAGCTGGACACCGCAGCAGTGACAGCACGTAGCACAGGCACTTTCTGCCAAGGGTTTTCAGAGAAAGGGGAACTGTGTAGAAACATTACAGAGAAAAAGAAAAACCAGAGTGGGAACTTGACCCTCACTCATCCTATCACTCCCTAGGTCCTCAGGCCAGGCCTCCACTTCTAAGAAACACATACAAGCTATAAATGAACTATTAACATAGTTTCACTTACCACAATGGGTGAAGACGTGTTGTGGTCTGATCTGAGGTTTAAAGAAAGCCTCAGGAAGTCTCTTCATGGCACGAATTTAAGCATAAGCCTACATGCTGGTCTCTGGAATTCTGTTTATTTTGGTCTCAATGCTGCAATATGGGCACTAGAGATGTTTACATCTAGTAAAATATAAATTCTGCAGCAGTATCTCCTGGCAATGCTAGCTGCAGTAGGGGAAGTAGGTGAGTCTAGACTCAAATGCTGTTTGAACAATACAGGCTTTTTAATACACATTTTCTATTTAAAAGTAAATTTTTCCTTAGATGCTGTCAAATGTTCCTTCTTATTATCACTTGACAAACAAGATTTTGGTAGGCTACTGTGACACATTCTTTGGTTGTATTTCAAACTACTCCTGATGTTGTAAGTCCTGAATGCAACATCCTACATAATTGTTAACGTGGAATTTTGGATACAGAAATGGAACGGGAATTACAATCTTTAATATTAAAAATATTCTCTAAAAGCCCTTCTCTACGGACATGGTTTTATTAGCAATAAGAGCAAGCCAACACATAAAAACATCATGAAGGAATAGTCTTTTTCATTTTAACAGCAGCTCTTCATTTGATTAAAAGAGGAAAAGAAATTTCTCACATGCCTGTATGCTCAGGTTTATTAGTTTGTTTTGGTTTTTTTGAAAAAGGTTTCAATTTCCTCTTTTGATTTCTCTGATTTACGTTTCTCATCTGTAGTGCCTCAGAAGCTTGCACCAATGCAAACTAAAACAAGTCCATCAACTTCACAATCCAGTAGGAAAGAAAACTCAACAGTATGCGTGCCACGGTAACTGCACACCTCACTCCTCTGATCACAGGGAACAGAACCTCGGAGACAACCACTCAAGTAGATGATTAGCTTCTCACACAGCTCCAGCAAAACGTGCTCCTCAGCTGACAAAGCACTTGTGAGCAGAGTGCACCACACACTGAACGCTGCTGTGCCACTGTGGCTTCTGCTCCATTGCAGAACTCAGACATGAGAACCTGGTCTGGGGCGTGTGTGAATTCAGCATGGAGTCAGCCAGCTTTCAAGTGCTGTCGTCACCATCACCTCAAAGCTGGTTTTTGTGTTTGGGTGGGTTGGTTGGTTGGTTTCCTGCCCCCCCTGGGTCTGCATGGCTTTAAGTTATCAGAAAAATGGCAACATGGGCACAGCTGACTAAACTAAACCACCTGTATTTTCACTAATTCCTGATCCAAGGCCAAAATATTTATTCCTTGATGCACTACACTCCAAAGAAAGTCCATATTCCATTCTCCTTCTTCCATGCAACTCACCACTATATTAAGATTTATTTACAAGGATTTCTCTACTCTTTCACTTCTTTGCCCTAAATCTGAAGTTTTGGGATTTTATGTTTGTTTTGTTGGGTTTTTTGACAGCTAACATCTACCACATAATTTTTAACTGATGGAAGAAGGCGGCAAAATGAGGAATAATCTCTACTGTGCTAGTACGTTCAGGTCTCTGTGACATTTTCTGTGATAACGTGACAAAATAATCACATCCAGAAACTCACCTCCACCAGTTTGGACAGTAGTCAGCTGTGGTCCCATTTCTCGCAGCCCTTCACTGTCCACAGGGTAAGTGGACGTCTGAGATGAGCTCATTCCTTGCGTCTCATCGTCACCTAATGCTGTGGTCTGAGCCCTGAGCATTTCCAGGGCTCCTATGCTCGCCATTTCTTCAAAACCTTCTGACATCTGAGCCAAGGGAGAATCTCGAGACGCAGAGAGAAACGGGGTGTCCAGAGGCGAGCTTGGAGGGGACAATGATGACAAGGAGGAGCGTGATGACAGGGACGCCAGGGACTGTGGGGTATCCAGAGACCTCCGCTGCTTATTGAAATTGGAGTGTCCAATGGGATCAACATATGGCACATCCTTTGTGAGAGACTCGAAGGGAATTATGTCAAACCGTAAATGCTGCCCATAGTCTGTAATGCTGTCTGATTTCTCGTACTGTGGAAGGCCATAGATGTCCGTGAAACTGACTGAGCTGAGGGAGCCTCTGCTGGAGGCCAAGGATCCTCGACTGGAGGCCAGGGATCCCCTGCTGCTGCCAGAGGACATCGTGAGGGTGCTAGCCGACAAACTATGGCAGGCAAAGAAAGAGAAAACAAAAAAGGCCCTTTCAACTATAATCAGAAACACCAGCACAGACATAAAAACATCAATCAACACTACACAAGCAATTTTACATGTATTCAGCACAGTGACACAGAGAGAAAGATTTGGCATTTTCAGGTCTAGCTCGTGTCTCTTGCCCCAGTTTCAAGGACAACCATGACTGGAACGGTGCAAGTGACAACCAATTCAGGATCACGTGCCTGCGAACAAAGGGTCCAACAGGCCAAGCCTACTCTTTCCTCTAGTATGTAAGCAGCCCTAACTTGGCAGAAAAGAGGCCAGAGCAGGATCTGATCAGTGGACTCAATGTAGAGCCAGGAAGGGTAGATTACCATGATCCAGCCTGAATTTACGTTAAATGATGGGTCATAAACATCTAAGGGAGAAGAAGTGAGAAGGGATTTGGAAAGTCCTACCAAGCGCTATATAAGCCTCACCCTGACAATTTATTTTTTTCAGTGTAGGAGTAAAACACACTTTCGGATAAATCCTATTCCAGTTCCTCTTACCACTTTTCAGACAGTTTAGGGAGACAAGAATATAAGCGATGGCGAGAGAAGAAGTGAGACACAGCAGGAACTGAGCTTTTGATGTTGGCGTGGTGTTGAGCTGAGGAATCCCCAAGAGCTGCATCAAAAAAGGCAGCTGCGAGTGTGAATATGCAAAACATTCTGGGCTTCTCTGTGGGTCTTCGCACATTCTCATATTTAAATGGCAAAATTTTGTCATCTCACCAGGGATCAAAAACCCCTCCCCTTTGGAAAAGGTATCAGAATATTAAACCTTACAGAATTTAAAAGAACGCCATCTTCATACAAGTAAAGTTGTAACCAGATGATGATGTTTAAAGTACACTTCTTCTTTACAGAAAATAAGATAACATCTAAAAATCCCAAATACATGTAATAATCTAGCCCAAAGAGCCATCACTAATACTATTTATAAAAGTCCATCTAAATCATCACTTTCCATACACCAAATTGTATAAATTCGGTAAAAAATTAAATTACTTGGCACACATACCTAAAGTATTAAAAGGTAAAACAGACTATTAATATTCTTCTCTGCTGCTGTGAAAACTTCAAAACCTGCTGATTTTGCATAACTCACCTTTTTAACTGAGAGTGTAAATATGATGTTAAACGCGTAGCTTCTTCTAGTTGCATAAGCAAACAGTTTCTCTTTTCCTGTAACAGTATCCTATAATTAAACAGATATATATTACTATTTTTCTTCATTACAGTAGTGCTCAAGTAGAGCTAGAGCCTTTCCAAGTACAGAAAAATATAATTGCATTGCAGTTTGGAATATAAAAATAAATTTCCCCGTTTAATGAAAACTTTTAATTTAGGCAGCTCATACGCAGCAATGGAAATTCCAGCAAGAACACAAGAACCAAGACTTCAGCAAAACTCCCAGACAAGAAAAGTAATTGAGCACAAGGTAAGAGTCATGACACTGAAAATACCTTACCGCAATTAGTGAAGTCATAAAAAGTGCTAGGTAAAAACATCAGACCCTACAACAAGATGTTTTTTCCCTTTCACCAACCCGGTTGTTCCAAAAAAATACAGAGAACTACCATGACATTCACTGCCTGGGCGGGAAAAAAATAATCCAAATAGCTCTATTATCCAAGCTAATCAGCGTCAAATTTCAAAAGTCAGAAAGAAAATTTTTGGAGAACTTCTGTTTAGCAGTGACTCTATAACTCAACTTTAAGTTCAAATTCTAGGTGTTACAAGTATCTTTAGATATCATTATATTTAAGCAGGTGACACAGCATTTTGAATACTAAGGTATGACAAAAATCTCTCACTGCAACTTACTTTTTGTCCATTCAAACAACAAGCAGCTGAACTGCCACAACACAAATGGAACGTACCTATAACGCTGTCAGCTTCAAACACCTGTAAGAAATCTTAAATTCTGTATTTTGACATTATTAAAACTTCAAGAGCAGATTTTATCTATTGATATCACATTTATTCTTTTCCTGAATCCGGAATTATAAGCATTCCCCGTGGTTTGTTTTTCCAAGCTCAATCACTGAGCTTCAAAATAAAATCGAGGTTGCAATCTGTTTTGTGTTGTACATTTCTATGTCCAGGAAGTTTCAGCCCTGCATTCAGATGCTGGCTGGAAATTGGATTTTCTGACAGACACTTTGGAAAAAGCAGATGAAACCTATTTGAGGGCTTCAGATCCTCCTCAACTGCAAAGACAGCCATTAGAATTCAACATGTCAATGGGCAGGATAAAAAAAAAATAAAAAAAAATCAACCAAAAAAGGAGCCCCGTTGGGTAATACTTTGGATAGTTAAGGTATGAATAAAATATGCCTTTGTTAGGAGTAAAAACATAAATCTCTCAACTTCTTTGGCCTCCAACTTCATCAATTCATATGCTGGCAAGGAGCTGTAGCGCTACACTCCAGCAACCCCCACCATCCTCTGGGGAGGCTCCTGCCATTGTAACCACAAGGCAGAAATTGCACACCCCAGTGTGTGCAGGGCTGAAGCTCTCCTCCTGCTTCTGTGGACCCCAGACCGGGTTAACCAAGTATTGCAAGGAAGGCTGCAGCTCAGCTATGTAAGCTCACAGGATAAAGGCACTGAACACAGGAACCAAAAGAAAAAGACAAATGGATGCAAGAAAGTTAACTGATTTGGTTTACAGAGGAAAGAAGAGGTATCCACACCATCTACTTGAAAAAAAAAACAATCAAAGGAACCTACACTCCCCAGCAATCAACGTTGTAAGGTAGGTTCCTACACTAAAGGGCAAGAGATGTATCCAACACTAAAGGGCAAGAGATGTATCCAACACTAAAGGGCAAGAGATGTATCCAACTATGGTTGCCAACCATTCTTAAAAAAATAAAAACCAAAAAACACCCAACAAAAAAAACCCCATCTCTGTCGTACAGATTTTAAGTTAGTTCTCATCTGTACATAACTCAGCACCTTTAAAATCAGTAACAGAACAGTTACTGATTTATTATTTTATTATTTAAAGAAACTTCTTTGTATTTTATGATTAGGAGGAAGCAGAAATAGAAAAGCAGATCTAGGAATGGTTTGGGTTATTCCTGATCCTAAAACAAACAAATAAATAAATTAGGGCTACTAACAGTTAAGCTCTTCTCCAATTTGTCATACAAAAATAGAGCACCCTTCAATATTATTCTAACTTCTACTCAACATTTTGCTAGCATTTGAAATATCAAGTATCACATTGGAACGCTGGTTTCCACAGCATGAACTACATGGAAAAATAGCTTGGCCTTCTTGCCAACATAGTATGCGCTACCTAATCAAGAGCCCAAAAACAACAAATAAAACTTACTACACTGCCGTGTAAAGTCAACTCCCTTTTCTGTCAGTTTAAGCTGGAAAGGCAATGTAACGATATTGCAAACCCTACAAAATACCTAACACTGAACTGTAGGTTGGCTGGGAATTTTCTATTTATTGCCTTAACTTACTGTCTGAAGTAAGCCTTTTCAAAGGCAGTGAAGCTCTCAAGATTTGTATATGGAAGGCGCTTCCAAACATCTTAAAAGTGTCTTAATTATGTAAATATTAAGATTTATACTGATCACTAAAGCTGGTTCATACAGTTTTCCTCAAGTGTCAAACCTGGCTTTTTACCACTATTTGAGAAGCAAGTGTGGGAAACAAGTACTTTCTCACTTTCACTGGAAGCAGCCTATGGTAATAAGAAGAGGTTAAGAGGTTTTCTCCATTTCTTTGGCTACCGGAAGAACTGGGCAACTTGGAAATAAACACAGTGTTTCCATTAATTTACTCTAGGGCCTGTTTGTTTTTACATGTAAGCTGATTTAATAACTTTAAGTTTTCAATAATTACTCCGTTTACTATGTTCTCTAAATCTAGATACTGAGATGTGCTCCCACTGCTGAGATTGCAAAGAAGAAAAAATGTAAAAAACTAATCATTCAACTTTCCTGTTGTAAGGCAGAAATCAAATACAGGAAAGGATCTTTCATCATCCAGGTTATTATTCAGGTGAATATTATCAGACAATATCACTCAGACTTTTTCCAAGCATCTTTTGTGACTCTATTCTGATCTCTTCCTTCCTAATCAAGCTATTTAGACAAACGAAAGGAGAACTAACTAGTCAACATCAGTCTCGCTCTCCTTCAGAAAACTTCAAGACAGACAGAATAAAAAGGCAATCAGTCTCTTTCTTGAAACTAAATTACTCTAGTAACATACTGGGTTTTTTTGTTTCTTAACCACAGTGAAATTCTCTACTCTTCCTTCTGAAACTATCTATTTGGATCTTCCAGTAGATAATTTAAGTTCCCAAACCTTTCAGTGGCCCCATGAGCAGATGTTGCTCTAGCCCGTTGAATTTCATCCTCCAAGCGTCTTTTTTCTTCCTCCAAACGTGCAATGTCTTCTGGGGATCGTCTCTGCTGACTGATGAGCTGCAGCTCCTGAAGAAGAGCCTCCTTCTCTTTGATGAGCTGAAGACGGTCCCTGTCCGCTTCAGCCATTCCTGGCCAAGACTCATTGTCTAGCAAGGCCAGCTGCTGTTGTATATTCGAGACTCTTTAAAAGAGGACAAATAGATATCAAAACTCAGAAGGGACAAAGATGAAGATAATCACGAGGAAAAATACCAAAAGGTGCAGCCCATTGACTTCTGTGACTTTCTTCTTCTAAATTTTGAAACAAGAACATTTAGAGGAGTTTTGAAGGATGGTTTCTTTATAGGGTGGTTTTGGGGTGGGGTCTTTTTTGCATATTTTTAAAACACCAAAGAACCGTAAGTGCTCTTAAGCATGTAGTTGTATAAGAACTGCAGGGCATTTATCCATTACAGGGCCAGTATCTGTCTTCACAGCTTTCTCATTTTGTAATGGACTAGTTCATATTTTAGAGCTTTTGAGTTTGCTGCCTGCACAGCCGATGAAGTTGAACATCCTTTCATTCCTCGCTCATCCACTGTCAGATCTTAACTTGGGGTTTCATACGTGCAGTGCAAAGTTCAAGGCGATGAGGAGGAAATGCCTATCTAGTGACAATGGGTCTGTATATTCAGGTCCCACCTCAGTGGATGAATAGTTCAAGGGGCTGAAAATATTAGGCAGTCCTGACCAACGACAAAATTTTAAGAATACATAAACTGTCAGGAAAAAAAAAAAAAANAGAAAGATTTACCGTTTGCAAAACACAAGTGGCTTTAGATGGTTCCTTCATCAAATCAAATAAGCTAATTGGATTTTTTTTTTTCAGTAGTAGGCTTTATAGCTAAAAGTAGTTTCCTATATCAATATGCTGACCCACTACACAAAACAATAGTTTTAAGAATAATTCCACAGTTGACATTTTAAGAAAGTGATCTGCTAAAAACAAATTTTGAACTGTTATAAATATTACGAAGAACCCTGAAGCTACAAACTTCATAAATGTTTCTTTTGGCAAAATCAAAAGGTAGATAAGCGTAAGACAAGAACACTCTTTTACTGCTAGGTATTTATGCTTGCCTTACAATGGGCAATTTTAACTGTAGCATTAAAATTGCTTAAGTGAACAGTAAATAAGAGAAAATCTAGCTTTCTGATTTTTGAACATTTGCAACTAAAGAACTGTACAACAGTTATGCTGTTGTACATCTCAGTTTCATCTTCACTTTGAAATCATAGCGTTGAAAGTTCAGCGCACCATAAAAAGTTATCACCCTTTAAATAAATAAATAAGCACATTTAAAGCCAGCCATAGAAGTGGGATATACATTGATTCTTTTGCTAAGCTAAAGTAATCGTTTTTTTCCAAAATATTTGGTAAGAAAGAAAAGATAATAACAAAGGAAGGTAAAAGCACGTAACAAAACCGAAGATCCTCAGTGTGACAGTATGTGTTTAGGAATGAAAGAGATGGTATAGACACGACAAAGGCAAGATTTTTCCCTATCTAAAATCAAAACCGTGTGCAATGTTTATTTCATACTGACATCTGGAAAATATTTGGCCATCTTATTATCAGGGGAAGGGAAATAAAATATCAATGTAAGTCATTTTGCAATGACTGCATTCATATATGGATAGGAATTTTACTGTGAGTTTTGTCAAAAATATTTTTTCCCCCTTAGATTTCATTTACAGCAAGACCTTGGAGATTATGTTACATTTTAGTCTAAAGCAGAACACTTTATCAATCCCTTCAATACTATTTCCTGCTCCTTGCATTAACAACCAACTTCCTGCCAATAGCTACTGAAAGCGCCATTGTGAATCGATACATGCTGCCTACATATTTCATGCCTCAGCTATTGTGCATGAATTCCAGATGCAGCTTCCTGAAGAACAACTCTCCGTCGACCAAACATCAGGGCCAGGAAAAGGGAGCAGGTTCGGGATCCTTCCTCTCCCTTACCCAGAGTGCTATGGTTGTTAAAGATCCGGTAAACACTCCTGAAGGCATATAACGGCTTGGTTTTCAAGGGTCCGGTGCCAAATGAAACACACGGGAGCTCAAGGTCCTTCCAACAGCATTACAGAACTCAGGTACAATTGGGCTATCATAGCTTGGCAAGCAAGCATGGATTAATCAGATGAGCCCTGACAATGTCTTTGAGTGATCACTTTCATAAACTCTTTAACACAGTTCGGGGATGAGAGAAGAGATATGCCGGGTGAAAGCTCTTTAGAAGAAATCTGCTTTAGAAGATTGCTGAAGGACCGACTCTCTCCACTTTAATACTCACAATTGTTTTGCCAGCTATTTTTCTAGCGCAGGGTGAGACGGTTAAGAAGGTGATCATAGGAGGAAATAAACTCTAACGCAGGCAACAAGGAAGACAGAAGTACCAGCAAGCAAGAGGGGAAAGTTAACCATGGAACCAGCTGATAAAATACCACCCTCAAACAAGAGGTTTTAGTTTAGACTCTTGAGCTTGCTGAAAGCACCTAACTCCATTTGTGTATGTCATTGCAGTTTAAAGTCTGCGTTTCCCCCCCTCATTTTTTGTTATAGTGATGCTTTGCAAGTAGGAAGTTTCATCCAGAAACTTAATTACACTGTTATTAAAAGCAAAAGTACTGCTGTGGACAAGGTTTGTATCACTGAAAAGTTCCAAAATCTAGCTGTTTACTTTTATTTACTTGACGTTCGTAGCATTTCAGCTAGCTCTTCTTCTCTCTACATTTTCCCTTTAAGCAAAGAAAAAGCACTCACAAAATGCTACATAATGAAGGAATTTGTTGGGAGGACCAGCAAGCCAGGTTTCTGCAACCTGCATTTCCTGCAAATAAACTGAAGTTTTGGGGGAATTTTGTTGCTTGCATTCCACTGAGGGACTCCCTTTGTATGGTCAGGTTTTACAAAAAGCTACCAGTGATAATTTTTTTTAAAATTTATCTCCTTGTCCAGAAAACATCCCCAAGGCTTTTATGGTCTCTCTCACTTAAACCTAAGAAATTATCTGAGGAGTCACGTCCAGTTCTCCTAAAAACATAATAAAAATCATCTTAAATATGTTCCACAATTGCAATTTGTCTTCTCCCAACACAAGCTCTTCTTTCCAAACACAATAACTGCATAAATAAGCAATTTCACCATCCTTGTCCATGCCAGATTTTATACCTATTCTCACTACTGGTATGTTACAAAAAAGGGGCTGTTTTGCATTTTCAGACTCAGTGCATGTATTCACTTACCTTAAATACCCACTTAAATAAATTAATGACTGACATAGATTGTAATTTAAAGGAAAAATAAAAAATAAAATAGATCTTCAGGATCTTTTATGAAGCCTCTGTTTTTCAAACACATTTTTCCTTCCTACTCTTGTTTTTTTGGGGAGGAGGGTGTTGGGTTTGGTTTTTTTTTAAGATACTACTTCTCACTGCAAAAGAGTACTTTTATCTGGCCTAATGCCAGATACTGAGGTCCCTACTGATACAGCAATTTAACGTATTCCTGGGGGGAAAAAAAACAGTTAATTTCAAGCCATCAACATTCCAGGCATTTTGCCCATTCCCATCCTTGCATAACAAGTGCTGAGGAGCCTGCATTCCACGCTCGAGTAGGTGGTATCAAATGACTGGTTTCCTAGGTAGGCAGACCGACTTGCTGCTTATTTCAGTATTTCAAAATTTCAAATGGAGATGAATATAACAGCTCCTGTTAAGCAGAAAAGCAGGAGGGGCACAGATGGGATGATAAAGATTTAACCTGCTGATTAAACACTGACTTCAAAATGGCAAATTTGCCCTGAAATGGCTACACTAATGCAGGTAGAATGATGCCCAGCCCAAGGTACTGTAGACACAGCCATGCTGCCAGTAGGCTACTACTCAAACTACATCACTGGGGCAAAAAAGCATGTATTTTCAGAGTTTATAGCATGTCTGAATCTTTTTGTATCTACACAGACCTCCCTAGACAAAATAGGGCAATCCTTCTGTCATTGGAAGTATCCAGGGAACCCAAAAGATTTTGTTAGCATCTAGGTCCTCATTTTAAAGGCTGCTATCTGACCCCAGCAATAATGAAATTATACTGCTGAGCTCAATAACATTTCAGTTTAGAAGAGGTTATTTATTAAAATTTACCATGAGAAGTGAGACTAAAGTAAAAATCACTTTTGGGGAGATCAACAAGTCTGATTTACAATTACAATTAACCACATGTTTAGACCATGACTCAGATTACAAACAAGTCAGGCGTCTTGAAGAAGGAAATACTCCGAAGGAATACAAAGGTCCTAACCCATGCTCATGAAAGGGACAAATTATGGGTATCCTACAACTGGCAGTTCCTAACCTACAAGCTCAAGTCTTTCTAGATTAAATTAATTCTTTCCATTTGCTTTGATTTTTCCAAGGGGAAAAAAAAACAACCAAAAAACCCACAACAAGCAACACCCCCCTACATTTAAATGCCTAAATTTATGGGTCACATATCACACCACTCTGCAGCTGAAGCCTTTGCTACCTGTGGCTTGGGAAGATTGGTGGGGATAAAATAAAGAAAGAAAAAACATCCACAGTTATGATTTGAAGGAGAACAGTGCCTAAGATCACACAAGTATGTGGAGATGACCAACACAAATCAGTCTAGCTCACTCTTTTCCTTAAGCTTAGAATGAGCTTATAATTGGACCCAGTTGTCTGCCACTTCAGGTAACAGAGAACTTCTCCCACATGCAATACCCACCCAGAGGTGGTTGTGGGACTGAAGACACACGCTGCAAGAACGTGATAATTTCTGGTACTTATGGGCCCTCGAGAGTGGATTACGGTTTATAACCAATGAGGGGAAGACTAGCAAAAGGGGAAGAAAGAAATGGAAAGAACAAGAAGCTGGGGAACTCAGCCAAATGCTCACAAAATTTCTCCACTGTGTCTGCTTTGGCTGTTCCTGCAAGTATGTGCCACTGTGGCTTTGGCGGACAACACGAGTACGCTCTGTAGAATATCCAGCCTTCCTGGCAGCCAGATTCAATAACAAAAAAAGTCTTAAATTGGCTAAAGACACTCGTGAAATCTTTAAAGCCCATGGCATTTTGCAGATAAAATCAGGTATTCACCTTTAGGAAAACTGTAAACCTGCTAAATTAAAGGGAGGAGAGGAATCATTGTTTTCCCCTGTTGACAGGTAAACTGGTATAATGAAAACTTCAAAGACAGTTCAAGAGCGTATCTCAGCTCCCTTTATAACTCAAAGAAAAATTTTTATTTTTAAAAACTGGGAGATTTAGGCCTAGCTGACATGTCTAAGCCAGATATTTATGTGATATCTGACAAATTACTTCATCCCTAAATCAGATTTTCAGATTAGTTTAGCAGAATAAAGCATGCAAGTCCGCTGAATGTCACCAGAAACCAGGCAATTACACCTTGAAGCCTGCCTATACCAGACAAATTTTTAACAGGCAAATACTTGACTATGTTATGGTATCAGTACTGGAACGTTGCTATCAATATCCACCCAACACATATTTTGGTCAGTACAAGCACAAATAGCACTGACACACTTCTGCTTGTGCTAGGGCTTTTAAAAGCCCAAGTGAAAATTAATTTTGATAATGAGACAAGTTTGCAACAAAGTAACTGTTCAGCAACTATACTGAAAAGAATGAAGTTACATTCTTAAAGGGAATGTGGAAATATTAGGCACAGCTGAGGAGGAAGCATTTTCAAGGCTAAAATAAATCTGTTGACAGCCACTGTCCAATTTCAACAATTGATCTGAAAAATAACACCTTTGAATTCAGATTTATAGAAGGCAAAAATAAATTGCTGCTTTTGCACACAAACTAGATAAGCTGGTTGAAGATATTTAGATGTATTAGTTCACTAAGGTCGGCTACCATCAGACTGCATTATTTAAAAAAGTAAACAAATTACAGTAACAAGTTTTGGTGGGATCATTTTTCACCTATCGATTACTACATTTCTCAGGATATGAGGCACTGCAGCAACAGCAATTCGTGATCATTTGCTAATACACTCCATGAGTCATTACACTGAACTGTACAACTTAAAGAGTTATCAAAGAAAAACAATTTGCTTTTGATTTCTCTTTCTATGAAACAGTCTGTTGAGAAAAGTGCTTGAGGGGTACACTTCCCAGTGTGCAAATGCTTTCATGAGAGGTGGTCTCACTGAAATAGCAACTGAAACTAAAAACGGTATTTATCCAGGCAGCTTGGGGCTGTCTGTTCAAAAACGACCGTTCTTCCTCCCTCCTGCTTCTCTGGAGGGCCACACGGATAGATCTGAGAGAAGAAATTTCATGGAAATAAGGTATAGTTTATTTAAACATAATGGGGGGG
>VXBJ01003839.1:216099-235729 GCA_013400055.1 Nycticryphes semicollaris
GGGGGGGGGGGAGGGGGAAGAACAGTGAAGAGTAAGGAGCAGAAAAGTGACTGAGCCTCTCTTCAGCATGATTGGCGAGTTAAAAAGTGGAATTTTACACGCCTCCTCCCAGAGCCTGGATCAGAGACAGGAGAGAGGATGGCTCCCCCAGTGTGCTGAAGATGTCAGAACCCACCCATGGGAAAAATTAAATTGCAAATCATCCAACTTCCTTCCAGTGGGAAACTGAAGCAAAAAAGAAAAGAAAAAAAAGCTATGCGAATGTCTTAATTTATGCAAAGGCCAAACTACTCAGTAGTTCGAGAGATTTTTCAAGGAGGAATTAAAATCAAATTATCTTTTATGAGGGAGGAGAGATAATTTGGCAGTATAAGCCAACTCTTCTACTATCACTGGGTTTCATCTCCTGAATTCCTCAAGACAGTTCATTCAGAAATCCCAACGCTGCATTTGCTTGCTAAGACACCACATACAAAGACCATATTTTTATTTTTAAAAATTTCTTCACTACATATGGCAAATATTCTGCTCATATCTAGAAGTGTATGATCTTCTGGCCAGATTCACAAGAGTGACTAAAACACAACATGCTACCCTTCAGTTTGGATGGCTTTTTTCCTACTTTGCTTTAAGGCAAAAAACACACTTTTCTCCTACACTGTATTTTAAAAGTATCCCATTAAAACTTGGCAATGAGACAGTTTTTCTGTTGTACTTATTTCCTGTATGTTTCCACACCCCGTTTGACAAGTCAGAATATACTGCTTTACCGTTGTGACGTACTGTAGCATTTTAATTTTCTACTTTGTAGATTTTAATCCATCGCAGCACATTCCCTCACCCACACTGTGCAGTAACAGTAGATATTTCACCAGCCAAGGGAGAACGAACACAAGATATTTAGTAGAGACAAAAGCCCTACAGAAATGCCAGCAAGCGAAGGGGAAGGAATGCATGATAAATGAAGAATGCAACCACAGAGATAACTGGTAGGGGCAATGAGCTTTGTGCAGTTCCACTCAAAAGCTGAAAGCTGATTACTTCCGTACAACATACTGGGCAGAATAAGGCTACTATTTTAAAGGATCTAACGTGCTTCTGCTAAATAGCGAACCACTGACAGAGCTGCTGTCCCAGGACAGCAAAACTACCCTTACTGGAATCACTGCTCTCTAGCTGGAAGGTTAGTTACCTGGATTTTCTACACCCAATTAACATCAAACCCCAGCTCACTTCTGATGTTCAGTCAGAAATACTGCATTCCACGCATACACAAATGTTCAACATTTCCAGATGAGAAATGCTTCTGCTAACTTAAAAATAAAAAAAATACACATACACCAAAAAGCTCCCCTTTTTTTTTCCCCTGCAGTAACACACATGCAGAGAAGTGTTTTGAAAAACACATAGAAAAGGTGTCAGAAAGCCAAACTAAAAACTTTTAATATAATCACAGCACCAGTGGCTCTGCTATACTGAACAGAGTGAAACTAAATTCTATTCTCCTTCTTTCAGCAACTGTCATGAATCCCCAAATTATCCCTGGACTATTAAGTGTTAAGGGTTAAAGACTGTGATGAAACGGGACACTGACAGATTTCTTTTATTTTGCCCTTTTTTTTTTGCCCAATTATTTAACCCTTATTAGGTAAATTCACTGGTACTCCCATGCAGTATTTTACACTGCAGACTTTTATTCCAGCAACAAATCTTGAAGATTTAGCTGTATCTCTAACATGCTTGCAGCTATTTAATTTTTTTTTAAAGCCTGTATTGCATCCAAATGTGGGTCAATTTTCCAAGAACAACAAAATGGCGAATTGCCTATAAAGCTTCCAACCCCTGCCAAGACATATGACAGCATTACAGTTTCCCCTGAAGAAAAAGTCACCATAATATGGAAAAAGTGAGGCATAAGTATTGATTTTTTTTTTAACCTGTGTTCTGAGAGATGCAAAAAAACCTGGCAAAATAGACAAAAGCTGAAAAGAAAAAAGAAAAATCCTAACTTAAAACAAATTGAAAACTAAGGTTTTTCAAAGTTAACTTTGTTAACTAAAGTCAGTTTTAATAAGGCAATATTCTACCAGCACAAATTAAAACAATCTTATGATTATTATAAATAACCATAAAATCATTGTGTTAAAGTGATCACCTATACTATTGCTTTGAATACGCAGCAGAGTTTGAAGTCAATGAGGTTAAATGAGGACCCACTAAACTATACTAGCAGTATTTTTTAAATATACTAAATAAGAATAGACTATTTTTACAAAACCATGAAAAAAAACACCGCAAGACCGACCTTCACCAAAGAAATACTTATGATCAGCAGTAATTAGATGGGAGGACATAGTGAAGAATTAATTTATTTCAAGCTATATTTTTTTCCCTTTTTATCAGATTTTTTTCCTCCCCCAAGCTCAACATTTATTTTTTATGTACCATTTTTTGTTCAGCTCTGAACATCTTCATTGAGCTCACAGGAAGTTCTGCATTCTTTCTTCACACTGAGTTCACAATTTTTATGCACTGAACACAGGTATGCAAAGCTCAATGTACTGACAGAACAGGCTGATAAGTGTAAAATTAAAGACTGTTTATATTGAGGTTTGAGAAGGAGGAAAAAATGTAAAACAGTTCAATTAAACTACTGCAATTTTGTGTTTATACAAGTGTAGAACAGGGCTCACATTTAGCTTTATCTCTACAAACAAATAGAATAATCTTATGATAAAGTCTTGTGTTTACCTAAGCTTTTATTATCTGTGAACTACTCGATAATAAGCAGATTAGTCTAAAGACATTTTAGCTTGGAGGCTGGTTCCAGTTCTACTTTAAAAACATTAATCACAAGAGTAAAAATAAAAGACAATAAATTTATCTTTAATTACCTTTTCTTGGCCTCTTCATATTGCCAGTTCAGTCTTACTTTGTCTACAAGTCTTGTTTTGTCATCAAACCCAAACTTTTGCACAGTTGAAGAGCCAGGAGAGGGTAGGCAGAAAGAGAGGGAGAAATGAGATGCAATAAAGAAAGGCATAAATTAGTCTCATTTACTAGACTCACTAAAAAAACCTCCATGCTTTAAGTAATAACATAACAAAAATCAATTTTATGCTTCAGAAGTACAAAACTGTTTCATTGCTAAAAATACAGAAAATGGATGAGCCCTTTCAATAAATTATAACCCTGGACCTCAAGGGTTTGCAAATAGAATCACTGATTTGACATCTTTTCAACTTTATCCAAGCCTAAATCACAATGAGTATTTTTAATTGAAATATTTTACTACTCGATACTGCTATTCATGGATAGTTTAATTAGAAGTAATTCAGATAGTTTTTAAGAAATGTACTTTGGGACTCTGACAAACATTCCCCTTGTCTCAGCCAGGAGAAAAGAGCAGAGGTCTACCCTACATCTTTGATAGGCATAAACAATGATGACAAGCATGATAAAAACAAGATCTAAAAAAAAAATTAAAAATAAAAAATACATCCATCACTACTACCAACATAACAACACGGCATAATGTGGCACAATCAGGTCTCTACTGCCACTTGAGGCTGGCCAAAAAGGTTCTTTCCTTCCTGCATCACTATGAGAAGGGGTCACGGACATCTCGACAAAAGCCGAGATGAACCTGTGGTCACCAAAGTGATGATGCCAGAAGCACCCTGCCGGGCTGGCTGAGTCCAGGAGCTGATTTTACCTGTCACTGACCTGCGAACACACCCCTGTGCCACACTCAAGTAGCGGAACTGCAAAGGCCATCACTCTTAAGTGCTGTTTACATGCTCTGGAACCAAAAAGTAAATGCAGTTCCCTCACCAGCAATATTGCTTTAGAGTTTTTGTTCTGCTACAGCCAACACTTCTTAAATTAAAACAGGAAATAACGATGTATCACTCCAGCACAAACCAGGTTATTTTCTACAGCAAACATCTCACATAGGAACACATACCTCTCCAGTGATGTCAGTTTGAGAACAAGCATCGCAGTGTTGTTGAGGTAAACAAGAGTCACTGAGTGAACTAGAATTGTGCTGGAGATCCTGCAGGGAATCTGTAATACAACAGCTATTCCTGAATCCATCTGTTAACTTGGCCAGGCTCTACAGGAGAGATTAAAAAAATAATAATTTAAAAAAAAAAAAAAAACTAATTTTATAATTATTTTTAAAAATCTAATTAAAATGTGACAGGGAGCTTGCCTATAAAGAGCTATTCACAGAAAGCAGAATTCATCATTGTGCTAGTAACAGAATGCATCCGCATGCTAGTAACAGAAGCAGAAGCTTTGCTTTGAAACAAACCTCTCCTTTTAAAAGATGAATCTAACAGCAAACAGGTGTTTTTTCCAGTTATTTGTTTTAGATCTATGAATGTTTTAACTTGTGTATGGCTTATAGTTCTTTAAAGACAGCAGCTGCCAACTTTGAGGTTAGCTGATAGGGAAGACAAATGTGATCCACCTGCCCTTTTGCCATCTTCTGCGCAGGTTACATTCCTTAGCCACTACTGCCATCCCATTCAACTTGATGAATACCTTGTATTGTTTGCATTTTTATGATAGCTCATTTCACCTACTGAAGGTTCACAGAGTTAAGAGATATTTAACACTTTGGGTTAAGCAAGGGACATCTCTGAGACGTCTAGACAATGACACAAACTGTAAGGGTAAAGCAGAGACCTCAAACAGTCCGGTAAGGGGAAAATAAGACAGAATCAAATGAATAACAAAAACTTGTTTGCCTTGAATAAGAGCTTAGTAGACAGGCTCTTACAATTTCTTTTAAAATAAAGATAAAATTGTTGATATTGCTTCTAATTTGATTGTGCACTCTGTACTTCTCAAAAATCAGAGACAGCGTAGTGTTAGTAAGAAAAAAAACACAGCACAGGCTGTCATTTATGACTGGGATGCTAAGCATTCTGCATAAAAACACCATTTGAAAAAAATTAATTCTGCCCCCTTACCAGAAGATAAAGGATAATCAAAAGATATGAAAAGAATTTATCAGAAAATTTCAAAAATGTATCAAATTATAAATCATAGCATATTCAAACCATTTGTTTCTAAAAAAACAACTGAAACCTCTCAAAACTATTTACTCCTAGTGTCTGAACTACAGAAGCACTGCAATGGGAAGAGGCTGGCCCTCAATAACGTCAGTGGCTTGGGAGCTGGTGATTTTCAACAGGTCCCCACTATTCTGCATACCCAATTACTAGGAGATTTTTCGTTCTTCAAGTGCAGTTTAAAACAGGTAGGACAGCAACGCTGCCTTTTCTTACAACAAACTCAACTAATGGAGTCAAGAAGATGAGTCTCTGTAACAGCAATTGGTTGCTGCTCCCAGAATGGCAATACCAGCTTGAAGATGAAGGTATCTAGATGTGAAGCCTAGGAAGCATCAATAGGAATTGCAGTAGGACTGAAACTAAGGAAAAGTAGCTTTTTCTGGTGGCCTCCATTTCCAACACACATGCCCTGTCACTTCGTTCTTATTATATATTGGTCCCTCCCTCATGCCTGCCTCCAACAGAAATGATAGAAGAGGGGAAAAAACCAAGCCCGATGCATGACACAGGAGCTCCCTAGACAAAAGAGTGGGGAGCCTCTGCTTCTCCCTGCCACCCTCATGAATATACACTGAATATATTCTACTGGAAAGAGGCAGGGAGAAATGTACGTACCTAGTATGTCCTTCTTGATATTAAGGACAAATAAAATAGTTTCCTTTTAGTCCTCATAAAGCAAGATTCAGGTGAGAAGTCCCTGGCTAGTGACTCTATCCTCCAAGATTGCTGCAAAATTAATTACCCCACAATATGGCAAAAAGAAAACCCAAGTGTCTTGACTTCATGAAAACTGAACATTGCAGAGTCCCATCCAACAATCTTCATCAAAACTCACTGAAAAATCATCCGGTCCTGTCAGTCTCTTGCTGTATGGAGGATCAAGATGGAACCCTAATGGTTTATAACATCAAAATAATAATTTCAAATCATAGTTACACAAACATCTAACTTGTCCTCTTCCCAGTAAAGCTGAGCCAGTGACATGAACAAAAACTGAGGAAACAAAGTCTCAAGTTTCTCCCAAATAAGCCACCTCACACCTGGCACCTTTGGCTATCACTTCTTCCCATATTTCACCCATTTCATGCACTCCTGCTGTGCTTCTGATGCCTTCCAGCATCTCCCATTAGGTAATGGAGGGATGCTTGGCTGCCAGACAGGTTTTCTAACCGGTCACAGCTGCTGAACCCTGGATACTACTTTAAAATTATACAGCATTTGGCAGGTGGCAATCACCAAGAAGCATCACCTTAACTTACATCTATGTGCATAGGTGACCATGCTCTAGGATAAACCTACGGTTTGAGTTCTAGTTGGATGAGTGAAAGCACAGCCTCCAGCAATAGTAGCAAGGCAAATTGCAACCTGAGTTAGCATACTTTTGAGACAGAAACAATTTACATAAACTGCTAGGAGTAATATCCTCCTCCCCAGCTATATGGAGGAATCTATCTTCCATCTGGGATTTATGGATTGTTTATAGCAATCCCGTAGAAACTGCCAGATCAGCCTATCGCATGGGTGCGAAGGCGTAGGCAGACCAGCCCAGACTTCCTCAAAAAGACAGAAATGAGCACTGGCATTTCATCACTGATCTGTTGCTATCTTGATTTGGGAGCTCTCTGCCACATACAGTTGCAATGCAGTTCCTGTCTAACCTAATTAGATTGCTTAACTGATAAGCAAAAAGAAAAAAAACCCACAAAACCCAAACTGTAACACTTCCTAAGTATAAAGGACAACAGTTTAAAAGCATATGCACATACTGAACAGAAACAAAAGTATGAAAGGGATGGGAAGAGACACACGCTGCTTTCAGGAATCTAACCACACACCTTGATTACTCAATCTTGTATAAAAAGCTCACCCACTTTTTTTAAGCAATGACACCATGTATTTGGCTTTATTTGTAACTACAGCACCAGTGTAAATCTGACCACGTTCTTCCCCCGTCAGCCTTCTCTCCCACACAACTCAATCCAGTTATCATATTTTTATGACAGCTCCAATTTTCCAAGCACCTACACAAGACTGAGTCATTTCTACTATGTTTAGTTATGTTGCTTACACTGGCCAGATTTAAACTAAGAAATCGTAAGAAACAGTCTATTTCCTTTCTCTGAAATAAATCCCCATCTGTTTACACAATACTTCAAACTCCTCAGGTTTCAAAACAAAACGTTTTTCATAAGAAAGCTAGTCTTACCAACAATAGCTTTACAATGCCGCATCTGGGAGGACAAAACAATTTCAAAATTGATTGGAAATTAAAAAACTAATTCTGAACTCATAGATACTTAAAATAGACACGGACTTGTTTGACAAAGCTAAATAAATCCATAACAATAATCTTAAACTAATTATAAAAAGGCAAAGCACAGAAAAGTTTGGTGACAACAAAAATAACTTAAATTTTTTTTCGGTCAAAATTTAAAAAATATCAGGCAGAAAGCTGGATATTTTTGCTGAGCACAGTAAGTTGGCAGTAATATACAATTTTTACAACTGTAGATCAGGTCAAGTATGGCATTACATTTACCTACTACAATTTTGACAAAACACGTAGAACTGTTTCGCATGCTAGGTTTGCGTGGAACAATAATTTTCTATATTCTCCTGGATTATATGTCTGTTATTGGATGCTATCACAACAGATTGTCATTAATTATAAAAATTATAGCTCCTAGAATGGTATTTCCTGTATGTCACAGACCCATGGAGAAGGATGGCAACACTTTTCATTTTCACATCTGTCTTGTGCAACCTCTACATTTTGGTGCTGCCAGCGTTACCCAATCCTTGATGCTAAGCTTGATCCTAGACTTACAACTTTCTCACCACCATATTTAAAGAAACTATAAGTGCTCTTAAAGTTTGTTCCAATATGATTTTCAAGGCATCTCACTGTTTACAGCTAGATATAATGCCACTGAAGACTGAAAATCCCAGGAAAGGGAGGGAAAAAAAAAGTAACAAAAAAACCAATCTAGCAGAGGAGTCAAAACAAGGCCAATAGTTAAGCTGCTCCAAGATCTCACACACGAGTCTTTAAATTACAAGTTAGTTTCCTAAAATGTGCGTCACTGCGTCCGTGAAGAATTGCCTTTCTAATCACTTCTTGCTAGCCAGGCATGTGGAAGACTGAGAATCACTTCAAAACTTGGCCAACACAAAATACCAAATACATTAAAACTTGCCAAGGCAGAAACTTTTCATAGTGACTTAAGTGTTCTGTCTACTTGAACAAGGATTTATGGCCCATCAGCTGACCTTTTGCTAATGCTTTGGAGACTGAATAACTGTATAACTATGGAAATTCATTATACGTAGATTACAAGCTACCCATATCGTTTAACAATTAAGAAAAAAAAACAACCCACAACAAAACAGCAAAATGCTACTGCAGAGAAAACTGACAGACAATGTTTGAATGGCAATATTAATTTAGTACTGTCCTGAAAATTTAAGCTACAAAGATGCCTTTTTCCATATAGCAGTCTGAAGACTGGGTGGAGAGAACTGTCCTTTGTCACCCCTCTGTTCCTGCAGCATATTTGATCAAGGCAGTACCGAACGTCCCTGTGGTGGTAGAGGCTCATGGCTCTTTGATCAAGCTCCCATCACATTTAATAATGCAGACACAGCAACTGAGAGCTCAGAGCAGGATGAAGAATCCATTTGAAAGTTAGGTAACTACTCCGGCACGTACCTCTCCTCAAACCTCATGTTCCAGTGCATAAAGTAAGTTAAAGCTTGCAGGATGGTTTCTGTATACGCTGTAACTAATCATAGTCTTTGAGGGCTTTGAGAAAACCTTTGAAATTAACACACGTCTTGATAAGGGTACTTAAGAGAATTTGGGGGGAAAAAAAAAAAACCCAAAGCTGACACATAGTGACATTGAGATCCAGTTTTGTGAAATGCTTACAGAAAGAAAGCGATGGGAGACAAACAGGTAAATGCGTTTTAGCACATGACTTCTCAGCCCTACTTTATTATAGGTGATGCAAAGAGACATTGAACAAGTACTGTAAAACTTAAAGACCTCTTTTTTTATTTTTTTTTTAAATGTAGCATAATTACACCATGGTAGTCTTTGATATAATCAGCAGCAATGGAAAACTATATTCAATATAGACGATCTAAACAAAAGGACAGTAGATTATCTAAGACAAAATTATGAAAAATACATGGAAACTTGTGTTCACAGTATAAATGAAGGCTTACGTCTTTTGTACTGCCTGCTATTGGCAAGTACCAAACAGAAAAATCAGTTTAGGTCACTTCCTTATTTAAACTTGGTGGCCCCAGTGCAATCACAAAAAGGAAAACAGAGGTAAGTTACTACTTTTTGGCAGCTATTTATGATGTAGCATATTTTTACCTGCATAAGGTCCTGCCTTTCTTTTTCACCTGTGCATATGGCTTTCTTTATGGTTCGAAGTTCACTCATTATAGCTTGTGCTTCATCCAGTCTGTAATTTGTATGAGCACTTGACATCTTACGATCAATCCTGTTGAAAAGATTAAGACAAAATCAGGAATTTTCACATAAATAGAAAGCACAAAGACGTTTTATAACATCTTGTTTATTCACGTACCACTTAATTTCCAAGAATAAAATGATACTCTACTTGGAATTAATACAACACTCAGTGCCAAGTACACTCTAAAGACAAAGCAATACAATAATCTACCCAGGTTTTGCAGAACCAAAAAGTTTAATGGATTTAATGTCCTAATACAGAACTAACTTACAGGCAAGGTTTGTGAAGTACTTCATATAACAAAAGAAAAATCAACCTAACATTAACCTACTTAGCAGTAATTCAAAAGATGAAGATATTAGCAGTCTACCTGTCACATTTTCCACATAGCACTATCACACTGCAACATGTTCTCCAGGTCTTCTATTCAATCAGCATCTAACAAAGGTGTCTCATTTTCACAGTAGTAAATTTTTAATTCCTAAAATTTTATTGCAAATGTTTTCCTGCCATTACGGGCACCTTTGAGTATCTTTTTCTAGAAGACATCATCATCCTGCACTAAGGAATATCACATGGTACAAACCCAGAAGATTTCAAATGCAAACTCAGCAAGGAGCAAGAGCACTACCTGCTACACCAGGTTGAAGTACTATTACCATTTCCACCTTGACACAGAAAAATATCTCATCCTAAGTAGGACATACACTGTCTGGGTTTTCAACTTTGTTTCCCAGCAGTTTGCAGTAGTAAAGGAAAACAGATCAGGACACAGAAGCCTAGTCCAGTGTATCACCTAGATAACTTGCTTTGATTTCTAGATAAAGAACAAGACCAGAGACTCTGCAGAACTTGCTAGAAATACCATTTGGTCTTGGATTTATAACAAACGGCTACGGGATTTTAACAGGCCACCCACACCAATTAGTGAAAATTGTGATAAATTCCTGTTGAAGTATGAAAACCTTAATCTTCCTGCTAATCTAGCATAGAAAGCATGCACATAGAAAAAAGGTGGTATGGTCCCTCAGCCAATGCTAAGAGTGAACATCTCCAGGAAAAGGTGACTCTGGTTAACAGAATTAAAGGTAAAACATACATCGGTCATTACACAGGACTTCAGTTTATAAAAAGATGTAGTATGCTGTACATATATGGCAAGAATACTCGAACTGTATTTAAAATATTTAGAATAACTAAGAGTTTCAAGAAAGGCATTACATTAAGCTAAGAGTGTCAACAACACTCATTCAACGTGTTCTGCCAGTTAAACAAAATTAGTGACATTCCACTTGCAGCAGGTTACTTGCTTTAAAATTAAAATATTAAAATGAAAAATCAAAAGGCTTGAATGATAATCCTGTGGGTTTCAGTGTGCAGCTCGCAATATTTAGGAAAAAATGCAAGGTGGGTTTTTACAGTTTAGGTTTGTCTGGTTTTCTGACAGCTCCTGCTTTTAGAGGCAACATAAAAATAATTCTGAACCTCCAGCTTTCTACTTAAGCACAGTTTTCCCCATGGATGATTTTTGGTTCCAGAACAAGAAAGGACTTAAATGTCATGTGCATTAAAGCATTTTTTTTGTTTGGTTACTTTGTTTTGCTTTTAAGATGTGTATTTTAGTCTTCACTAATTTTTAGTTAAAATCCTGAAAAGATTAGATAAAACCATAGTAAAACAACTAACTCAATTCACTAAATGTTACATGAAAAAGGTAACGTGGTTTTATCTGAAGGTTACCTTAATGTTAAGGACATAGATTCCACCCAAACATTAGACCCAAAAATGCCTCCTACACAACTGCTCATTATACTGTTTGCCAGGACTGAGGTGGCATTTCAGGAAATTATTTAATTTCAACCAGATTTTTGTCCAGTTACCCACATATTCGTGTTCCTGGACGTCACTTTGGAGCCCAACTTATGAACCGATACTTGTTTAAGGAAAGAATCAGAAAGGTTTCTACTGCCAGAAATATTTGAGTTTAAATCAGTATTGCTGTCAACTCAAACTTAACAAAATTACTTGTTATTTATTGTCTGGTTGTTTGTTTTTAGCTGCTTTCATAAAGCTCTAGTTTTGAAAGCCACACATTTAACAGGACTCTTCCATTTTATTAATGGGAAAACGGCGTGACACAAAAATTCAGACCTTTGTATGAACAGAAAGAACATTCAACTACTACACAAAACTATGAATAAAGTATACGTTTTCTGAGGAAGATGTTTCTAGGATACAGAGACTATTCATATACTTGCAATAGTTTCAATCCTATAGGGCAGTTTCCATGTTCCTCTATTTTCCTTCAAATGCTTTTAAAGATGTAGGACTCCTCCCTGTCTTCAGGTCTGTAGTTGAATTAAAATCTAATTTTAAAACTCTTGTCAGGTCTCATATCCGCTAAACTAGTCTGTAGCTACAAATTTTGATCAGTCCTAATTTCCCGTCTCTCCCAACTTCTATCAGTGTTCCCTCTGCTTTCAGAGCCAACTGGCCAAGTTTTCATTTCCTTTGTTGCTAAATGCCTCCTTCCTCCAGAATTCCTGCCTGCGATCAGAAGGGTCACTGAAAACACAGGCGAGGAGGAACTGCTCCTCGCTCTCATCCCCTGCTGCCGGCTGGGTCAGAGGAAGGGATTCATTCCAAGAAAGACTCATCTTCAACCCTGCAAACGTGGACTGCAACAGGACCAGCCACCCCTCGGGGCAGAGGCACCCGTGGAGGCTGAGGAACACGGTCGTGCAGGGTGGGATCTTTGCAAGCTTTAAACGCTCAGCTCTAGAAGTCTCCAGCGGGCAATGGCAGACTGCGATGTCCAAAAGCTTATCACAACATTGCCAAATTTGGATGAAACTCTAGAAAATACAGCCCTAATAAAAAGCCTCAGCGCTACAAAATTTGAAATTCTGACTGTACTGGAGTTGTAGAGCTATTAAAAAAAAAAACTTCAATCTTCTCTCCCCCCACAAAACCCCACTTTTCTCTCGCTGTTTTGTGGGTTTGTTGTTGTTTGCCTTTTTTTTTTTTTTTAATTCTCCTCAAAGATGGCTAAGCCATTCTACTAAAATTGAAAAGAACAGAAAACAAAACACAGTCCAAGGCAGACACTGTTTGTGGAAAATGTCAATGCAAGAGATTTACATTTAACAACGGCATCTCAATCAGACAGCGACATGAAATGATGGAAATACTGAGCAACTTCACCATCCCTCACCGTAAAATTTGTTTCTTCTGAGAGCTATACCAAATGGAAATTGGAGAGGGAGTTACACGGCAGCAGGTCCTGATACCTGCTCATAATGCCATTCTGGACAGATTTTCAAAGCAAACATTCAGCCAGATGTGAAGCCCAAAGCGTGACAGTTCCTAATATTGTTCTTGGCTTGTACTTGAAATAAAGCAAAGAACATGGCTTTAAAACAGCTGAACAGGATGCATGCCATTCTAGTTTGGCAGTTACTTGAAGATTTGACCTAGCACAAGAAGGAAAAAAATTATGCAGACCAAAAGTGTAGAAAAGGAAACAAAAAGGGGAAATGTCTGCCATGTAAGAAACTTTGTTGTGCGTTGGTTTGTTGTTTTGTTTTGTTTTTTAAAAAAGGCAGGGGGAGGGGCAGGGAGACCTCAGAATTTTTGTTTTAAAGAAGGACCAGTAAGTTTCTTTTCCAACCGTACACTTACTTTGTATATATGCAAAAAGTAAAACACTTCAGCTTTGGTACTTGAATTGAATGATCTTTTTCTCCTGACAAATTAAAGGAGTAGGGGAAAGATCGCCCAGGGACAACCTAGGGCACAGTTAGGCTTTTAGCCTGACTTGTCTGCTGACTACACAAGGAGGGTAGAGAAACTTCTCTCGAAGAGAAGAGTTGTTAGTGTGAGAACACTTCAAATTGGATCACTTCACACTAGAAGCAAAATACTCAAAAGAAAGCATGTATCTTACCAGAAAGGCAATTAAAAACCACTTAAAAACACAAAACAAAACCCACAAGCCTCTGGTTCACAAGTGAAGAAGTCACTGCCGAGAGGAGAGCTCAGGAAGGCACAAACACTGCAATCCTGGATAACGCACAGACAACCTTCTCCCCAGCTTCAGCAAGCAACAACAAATGCCCACCCAGTGCACCAAGGGGACAGAGTGACTGTAGCAACAGCAGCGTGTGGCACCAAAGCACTAAGTTGTCATGCTTGAACTTTTAAACTGGATGATTAGAGCGACCACTGACTAATGAGATATGCTTTAAAATAATTCTTCTCTTGAACGCCTCTCCAATATCCCCCTTTTGGAGTATGGGCAACTTCACTTGGGCTAAAATCCAAGACTAACATTTGCATTCTGAATCATTCACAGACTTTACTTTTTGAAAAGTTGCACTACTTTGCTGGACTATCTTAAATGAATTGTATTAATTAAAACAATCTTGAGTTTCAAATGGATTTCAAATACTTTCATCATCCTAGTCAAGTGGTTGGTCCTTTTATAAAACAACTGAACCTACACCCTTAAAATAACCCAGTAATCAGGAGAAGGAAAATAAATAAAGTAGAACAGGCACAGCAATTCTTAAAGAATATACGATTAAGAATCTTAAAACAAAATTGCTTTTGTTCTGTTACTGCTTACATGTTAGGCCACCATCCTAAAACGTTAACTATACTTAAAATATTACTTAAAATACTTGCTGTTTCACTATACTTGATGCTTTATTTCACTAACTTTCAGTTAAATACATTAACAATGCCCCTAAATACCTGTAAATGCTTTGTGTAGTCAATAAAAACATATTGATGCCTGAGAATGATTCCAATATATCTGCCAATGAAGGATTTTAGTTGAACAAGTTGTCTTCTCTGAAGCTTTTAAAATGCATTAAAAAACAAAAGAAGTTTGTAAGCTTAAAAAAAGGCAAACCCAAAAACGAATCTGAAGTGCACTGACTACACCCTCTTCTTTAAAAGTAAAATCTGAGTTTGTATCATTTTGTTAATGTAATACCAATCAAAGTTGGAGAATAAGTAACCTAATTGCTCTGAGATCCCTGCAACATTGCCAGGATTCCTGAAGAGAAAGTGAAGAAGTAAAGAGTGCTTTGTAGCACTAACACAATAAATCCAAAGCTGCAGAATGTTTGCACAGATACTGTACTTATGCTNATTACTTAAAATACTTGCTATTTCACTATACTTGATGCTTTATTTCACTAACTTTCAGTTAAATACATTAACAATGCCCCTAAATACCTGTAAATGCTTTGTGTAGTCAATAAAAACATATTGATGCCTGAGAATGATTCCAATATATCTGCCAATGAAGGATTTTAGTTGAACAAGTTGTCTTCTCTGAAGCTTTTAAAATGCATTAAAAAACAAAAGAAGTTTGTAAGCTTAAAAAAAGGCAAACCCAAAAACGAATCTGAAGTGCACTGACTACACCCTCTTCTTTAAAAGTAAAATCTGAGTTTGTATCATTTTGTTAATGTAATACCAATCAAAGTTGGAGAATAAGTAACCTAATTGCTCTGAGATCCCTGCAACATTGCCAGGATTCCTGAAGAGAAAGTGAAGAAGTAAAGAGTGCTTTGTAGCACTAACACAATAAATCCAAAGCTGCAGAATGTTTGCACAGATACTGTACTTATGCTGCAAAATACATTAGATGTGTTTCAATGTTTTCAGGAAGTGCCTGTATTACTCAGTTGCTTCACATGTATACTGGTAAAAATGCCCCTGATACATGTGGCAGGGCCACATGTGTAAGGCACATCCAAATATTCAACAACGTTCTAGCCAAGGTTCAAGTCTGGCCTCCAGCCTTGCTGGACAGATCCGGAAGTCTCAACAACTTGTGTTTACCTGCCATCTTTTCACAGCCTGGCAACCTCTCTCCCTATCCTACTGAGCTCCCTGCAAATGTGCTGCCTGTGCAGGTGGCTAAGCAGCTCACAGCTCCCATCTGATGGCCTGCACGAAGAGTAGCGGGGAGAGGGCTACCATGTCACTTCACAACTTTTGCCACCACTGAGTGCGATGAAAACAGAGCACAGGCTGCCTAATAGCCCTGGGAGCAGAAACAAATTGCCCCGAGCTACCTTTCCTCCCAGGGAGGAGAGGAGTCACATTTACATCCACTGATTCTCAGACACACAACAAAATCCAAGGTCTCGCAGACCATCAGATCCACTGCACACACCTGTTTATAAGGTCTAATGTGCAGAATGAGACAGCTGGACCATCAGGTAAGAGTAGAAGCAGTGTTCTAGCGCACAGCCTTTCCCTCAGAAGTGTTGTGTCCAGCCAGAAAGCCTTGGTACTCTTCAAAGGATAAGTACTCCACTGCATGGTGCTTCTGGCTGTGCTCCATATGGTAGGTAACACCAGGAAATGTTTGAAATTTTTTTTTTTTTAAATCCAATTCCACCTCAACCATATTTTCAGGAAGATTTAAGAACAGGGCCTATAAACTGGTTTTGCATGTGGATCTATGAATTTATCATTCCAAACAATTCTGTCCAAGCCTTCTTCCAACATTTAACACTGTTTTCACCCCACATCACTGTCATAGGAGAAACTCTGAAGCAAAACAACTAAAAGGTTTCATACTCTTTTTTTTTTTTGGGCAATGTTTTTTTAAGAAATTCATTCCAAGGAGAACAAAGAAAAAGAAATATTCTCCCACAAACTTACTCTTGCAGAGTTTCCACTCCTTTTTCCTTATATTGCAGCTCCTGCTTCATCTGTGCCAATTCTCGTTTTAGCCTAGAAAGCTGAATGTAACAAAATAAATAACATGTAACAGAAAGACTGATAATAAAAATAATTGTTTTTTCAAATACAAAACCTTAAGTTACTTCAAAAAGTGGAAATCATAAGCTCTCTTCTTCTTTTGCTTTAAAGTTTACATTAAAATAACAGAAGACTTTCTGAAATATAAGACCCAATCAAAGAGCAGTCACAATATTCAGTTCTCAAACTATACATTTCCTCAGTTAGTCTGTTGGTTTTCTATTTCCAATAGCTTATGCTAACAGCTCACAAGTTTCAATCCATGGGATTTCTCTATTCCCCTTGTAGCAGACACACGGCTCTCAACTGTCTTCAACTCTCAGTGAACAGAACTGGCGTCTCACCCAGAAATGGCAGCCTGGCTTCCCACAGTTATTTTCATATTGTCCTGCCTTCCCAATTCCCCCCCAGCACTTACCTTGATCCAACCAGGGGTTGTAAATCAAAAGTGACAAAGCAGCAATGCCTCCAAAAACGTATTTTTGTGATTTTATGAAAATAGTTACCCGAGTAGGTTGGGTAGACCTCAGAAGAGAGCAATTAGCACCAAGAATGATCTGCAAAGCAATAGCTTCTTGCCCTCCGAAGCTGACAGATAACCGAGGGCAACAGGGGAAGGAAGATGCAAGGGACTATGGACAAATGAGGGGAATGGAGGTGTTTCAGCATGGAGTAGCAAGACGTAAGACTGAACTGAGAGCACCAAAAAGGGCAGGGATGGAAGAAAAAAAGCTCTCTTCTCAAGCTATCAAACTTGGTACCTTTTCTAAAATTTACCCGGAGTGCTCTTGATTTTCACATGTAGGTCAAATACATGACAAAACTATTAGTAAAAAAATAAAATTCCTACATATCCAGGATAGGTTAATTTTGCCAGCTCTAGTCCAAGAGTGAGGGGCTTCACAACAGTTCCAGGGATACAAACCAGGACTGTCAGACTCCCACCACTCCGCGTGGCCCTCTCCTTCTCTATGTGTTCTTGCCCGTTCCTCAAAGCTCAACTCACCAGCTCCCAAAACACTCCTGTACCCTCATCAGCACTTTCAACACTCGCCAAAAGCAAAATGAAAAAAATTGCATCAGGAATATCATGTACACAAACTTCATTTCATTCTGTTACCTGAAACAGTTCAATGCCTATGCACACAGTCAGTTGAACGTTACCCTGTGCACTTGGAAGATAAATGTTTCTTTTGAGATACAGAAACAAAGAGACATAGTCTCACGGGTAAAGACTTCATTTATTTTCTTTAAGCATTATTTAAATAAATAAGGCTTGTTTTCTTGTTTAGGATATGCTGACGTTTAGAACACGTAAAACAAGAAAACACTAGTCAGCATGTAGTAAACATACAGATGGAATAAATGCCTTTGAAGGGTGGTGAACAGGATTTATTTTCAGAGGCACTCATGTGAAAAGTGGTCACTACAACAAAAATGGAACACTATCCTGCAAAGATAAGTATTTTCTTGTTTATTTTGTGAGCTGAGTGGCTGGCATGTTAAATCCCATTTTATCCATTAACAGAAAGAAACATACAATTTAGAAATAGGTTCTAGAGCTTAATATTATATAATAATAATATTATATACTGCTTTCTGTAATTGTTTATGACTGCTATATCAATTTGCTTGAAATCAACATGCAGAGTTCAACGCCTTGCTAGTGGCTTAGGAGAGATTCAAGGAGTCCTCTAGTCTTTCTTCATCCAAAAACAGTACCACAAGAATTATTATAGTTTAAAAAAAATATAAAAATGGAACATTGTTATTACAGAACTACCTATCACTGTCAGAATGCTTGAACTCTCCTCCCGTCAGAGGAGCTAAAAAGTTCTATTTGGCCAACATGTCTACTGAATTGTGAACAGATTTCCATATAAATGACCAAATCTAGAGTTCAATGACATCCACAAAACCCCACTGAGAGTGGGCAAATGGGAAAATACGAAGACAGGGTTTTTGAAATGCACTTAATCAATAAAGAATCTGGCTGTAGCGTATTTACTACTTGTAGTACTTTGCACAAAGAAAGCAATTTCTGAAAGCCTGGCAGAGTTGGCCTCTGACATCCGTAACAAAAATCTTTATGCTTGTTGTAACATGGAAAAAGCATTACTTTGCAAATCACTGAAATGCAGTAAATACAGACTCATTTTAATTGAACAACATTTAAGAATAGAAAAGGAAATGTTAATGTTTCTAAAAATGCATGCAACGTCCAGTGTAAATGCTGAGGAAAAGAAATACATATAGTCCCCCCCCTTCTCTTCCCCATGCTTAAATTAATATTTTTACAAAATGAAAAAAGTTTACTCACTCGGTCACGACGGCTGGCTATTTCTGCTTTAATCTGATATGGATCATACTTGGTATTAGTTGAAAATCCAGAAAAAGCTAAACAGATGGAAACCAGCATTTTATATTAGTATTTTTTCTTCTTTAATACACTTGGTTAAGATGTGGCACTACTTAATAGACAACTGGATTCATTCATTGTGTTACAAGTCACTAGGCTTTAAAAGAATCTTCTGTGCTAAAATACAACTAAAGAATTACCTTTGGACTGCCTGAATTTTCTACTTTTTTTTGTCCTGAACAACAACAAAAATTGTATAGAACAGCACTGCATATTGCCTAAAAGCAACCAGCTTCCATGACAGGATGGTGGCATTTATCGATGAGAGCAATTTGTGCAACATCAACAATTGCTAATTGCTTCCTAGGTATTTTGAATTAACAGTATGATAGGGACTAAAGTAAAAAAAAAAAAAAAAAAACTACTGTCAGAACAAAATTCAGTTACAGAGAGAAGTTGCCACATAAAGCAACAGTGTAGGGAACTGACATACTTATCGACCTCTGTCAAGTGAGCACTTAACACAGCAGATGCAGAGTCAGGCGATGATTTCAAACTGTGGCATTACAAGCTAAAGCCCAGGCACATGAAGTAAAGGTCCTAGAGGACAGGCTGGGCAAGACCAACCACGATTTATTGAGTGAGCCATTGACAGCAGCAACGGCCCACTGAAGAATTCCCGGTATGCGAGCGGATGGGGTTGTGCTGTTAGACCTACCATCCTTTTGTAGAGCTGAAGGCTGCTGCTTTGAAACCCATATCCATGTCTGCATAGCACTGAGCCTTTTGACTCTCAAAAGAATACTGCAATGCCAAGGTCATGTCAAGCGTGCAGGAACTTGCCAAAATGAGTAGTCATGCCTGGACTAATTCTCTAAATCCAGGATTTTCAATGGATTTTTTTTTTTTTT
>VXBJ01003839.1:235751-265759 GCA_013400055.1 Nycticryphes semicollaris
TTAAAACAGCACTGATCACAACTGAGTCACAAAACTGCTGCATGGGCACCTCCCTGCCAACCCACAACTGCTGAGCTCACACCACCTCCCACTCATGACCACACAACACTGAGTCAATGGCAGCACCCAGAAGCAAAACAGAGGAAAACAGTTTGTGAAGTTTTAGTTCTTTTAACGCAATAGATTTGAACAAGGGGTGGTGGTGGAATCAGGTATAAGCACCCAGCTGTGGCCATCTAGTTGCACTTGAATTAGGAGCCTAATATTTCTATACAGTAAATGGAGAAGCACGCATCCCAGAGTGGAGCAGAGGAGTTGAATTAAGAAAGAAAAAACAAGTGGGTAAGCCCTGGGGAACCTTGAGTTGACAGTATGATTAATCCCCAAAGGGATTTTATTACCTTTTTTTTTTTTAAATATATCATCTGACTAATCAGCCCATCCCATTTTCTCAAAACTGATGCATATGAATTTAAACCAGTATAAAATATATTAACACATCTGTAGAAAATGTGTTTCACCTCAAAACAAGTGAGAAGTTTTATTTAAATGATTTTACATTATCAATTCCATAGATATACCTAAAAAATAAAACTCAGAAGACTGAGAATGATAAAAGTCAATTGACATAGCATTTGCACTCACACTACAGACAACCTCTATTTTTGTCATTTTCAGTCACATTTTGTTGCTGTTTCAAGCAACTTGTCTTTCCAAGAGCTTTAAAAATATGAAGTTTATATTTTTGAGTATATTATCTTCAATAGAAGTTTCTGTATATTCACTTGAAGTAATTCAACAAAACACCCCACAAATATTGCCTGTTTTCTAATAAAATACTAGTGACACTAACATTTACTCTATTCCAAGTCTTTAAACACTAAAACACGTTGCAAACAGTAATTTCTTTTAAAAAAATTCTTTCTTAATAAATAAAAAAAAATAATCTTTCTTAATGTTTTTTAAGAAGCTTGAACATAACAGAGAGAAATGAGACTCCTCACAATCACGTTGCAAATCAATTCACGGAATACCTATATTTAAAACTAAATAAAAGATGAGATAATCCCAGTCCAACAGCAAAAGGACATTTGGTCAAGCCCATCTGGGACACCTCAGTCCTAGAAAACATCTTTTATTCAGGACTTTGGCAAACATATGAATTACTTTGGATTAATAAATACCACTGGATCAGTAGCTAACCATTTCTGTCCAGATGCCTGCTTTAATCCTACGTCCATGGTCAAGTTTCTTGACTATCTCCAGAAAGCACCAAGCAGAGCTTCCCATATTTATCAAGTACTTGTCATTTACCCACAAGCCCTGCAAGTTAACCAATGGCTGTAGACACAGCAGCCACCGAGAAGCCATGAGTGCAGTCAAACTCCACTATGTTTCCAAGTGGCTCATGGGTACATGCACTTCATAGAATCATAGAATGCATTTGGCTAGAAGGGACCTTAAAGATCATCTGCTTCCAACTTCCCTGCCATGGGCAGGGACACCTTCCATTAGACCAGGTTACCCAAAGCTCCATCCAGCCTGGTCTTAAACATTTCCAGGGAAGGGGGTACTTGACGCATGTCTTTGAACTAGACTGTTTTGACTTTTCCATAAAGATACCTTTTCCTCTGCACCAGTCAACAGCCATGACAACAGTGCAGTAACTTCAGATTTCAGAAAAAGTCTATCATCTACTTCAAGCTACTAGAAACACCTGAAGAATGAAAAGGGAAGGAAATTAAGGCTCTATGACCTACACAGAGCACCAGCAGCGGGGTCAGAAGCAGGCATTCAAGAACAAGGTGCACTAATGAAACACTGCTTCCTGCTTCATAGCCAGAGGTACTCTTGACCACACCACCTTGTCCCTAACTCTTTACAAAGATCTGCAAAAGGCTTCCACTAACTTCATGGTTCCCACCCCCCAAATTGATAAGGATCAAACAATCTATGAATTTAGGAATGCAAGTAGGTGGCTGGTCCAGCAACATTCAGACTTGTCTTTGTTGCTTGCACAAAGCATCACCGTGGTTAGCTTCAAGATGGCTAGAGATGCTAGCTGAGATATATCCCTGTTCAGTGTCAAAAAGGTGTATTCTAATAGACCTAACAGGAAATGGAAGTCCCTGAATAGCAGAGTCAAAGAATCAAAGGATGGCGCATCACTTCTGTGGTCAGGATCTTCAATCAGAAGAGAACTGGGGGATGGAAACTGGCTCCACGCTATTTCTCACACCACATATTGTAAGAGGCAGGCAGGTAAACCACAAAAAGGCTATAGTAAACTCACAGCTGGCATAAGAACGGCTGTCATCCTCGCACATTTTGTGCAATTGTTGATATTCTTCTTGGGCTAGTTCAAAACGCTGCTGCTTTATCTGGTAAATCTCCTTCTTGGCATTGAGTGCCTCCTGGGCAACTACTAAATATTCCTTTAGCATGCGTTCCTGCTCCCTTCTCCATTGCTCCCTCGGGTCCTCAATTTGCGTGAGCTCTAAGGAGAAAAGTATAAAAATTAATAATAATTTTTAAGACTCTTTATCCCACAAAGTACAAATGATTTTGTTGATATCTGTTCTGAACTAGCACAGCTAACACTACAGTGCTCAAAAAGAAGGAAGGATACAGAGTGGAAGAACAGGAAAAACCCTTTCAAATATAAAAGGCATTTAGATTTTATTCTTTTCTTTACCAGCTAGAGCAAACCCAATCAAAACAGTGCTTTGGCTCTAACCTTCCCTTGGAGCCAACTTGAAAATTCTGAGAACTACCTTAAAGTCCAGAATCATGTAGAAGAATGACGGATATTGCAGTGCTTAACCCATAACTTTATAAAACGGTTGGAACAACCTTAATATACTGCGTAGAACTTCACAAACATAACATCCTGAAAGGTCAGTGACCATACCTGTGTAATTAAGAAGAATAAGGTCACCCAACAGAAAAGTTAGCATTTTCATCTCAGATCCATAAAGGAATTTAAATTGCTTCTTTTTTGTGTGTCTTAAGAAACAGCACTCTCATGGTTTCCTTTCCAGGGTTTAGAACAGTTCGCATTCAAACACAAATCAAAAATAGGTTTCCAGCACAAAATCTTGCCCATACATACTGATTTTCAAAGTTATTACTCTACAGCAATCTGTTTGCTGTTGCACAGGCATTTAAGGACGACACAGGCGTTAAAATCTTAAAAAATTACTGGCTCATTTGTTTTCTTTTTGTGGTGATGCTCAAGCGAGCAAATATGTTTTACATGAGGATGTCCATGTAAAGTCTCATGTAAATGTTAATTTCTGGTGATTGAGGCTGTACTGGTAAGAAGTTGCTGTAGATGCAATGTCAGTGTTCAAAGTGGTGGCAGAACCTGTGGCACAGTCAGGATGCAAGCACCTAGTCATTTTTTCCAAACTTTGTTTCTCATGACAGACGAAAGCCAGGTATGTTTTGTATTGATCTTGCATACATAATTCAGTATATTGGTGTCAGTGATGAAATAAGAAACTCAGCATGTCGGGCTCAGTCTTTTAAAGAACTCTAATGGTGTCAAGGTCACGCTAGCGGCTCTACCATTTGAGAGTCATCTGAAAGATACATAAACAAAAACACCAAGCTCATCTATGAACAGTACTTCCAATGAGTTTGTGTATTAGGTTCCTAATAACCTTTTCTCTCAACAGCTTTAACTTTTCTCTCCCCACAACTCCTCACACTGCAAAAGTACAAAGAACATGGCTATAGCCATGCAATTTCTCCCCACATCCCAAGGACACCCTGGACTCCCAGCAGCACCTTCTAGCCTCAATGCCTCCAAATGACTCTGCAGCCCAGGACAGTGTGTGCTGTGGCTTTTCCAGGCTCCATAAATCCTGCTTTGCATGCCCAGGAAGCAGAAGAAAAACAGAGTTCACGTTGCAGCCCATCCTTTACCAAGGGCATGACAACTTGCAATGCTACTGCTTCTCTCTAAGTATTCCTAAATCGGTGCAGATTTAATACTCCTAAAACTGCTAATACTCTATGGATAACAAAGAGAAATTAATAGTATTTGTGAAACAGAAAGGCTGGGTGCCAGTAAGTATCTCTTTTTGAATAGGAAATTAATAGTTCTAATCTCAGCCAAGGCTAGAATGTTATGTTGTACCACACATTAAGCTTCTGAGGTCCTATACTACAGGACACTGTGTCTCTTCTTAAATTGTTTCAGAAGCCTCCTCAAATGCTAGCAGCATTCTTCTGAGGCAGAAAACTTCTTCAGTACAGTAGTGACATCCTTTTCTGTTTTACACAGCACAGAGTCTTCACTTTGCCCTGGATTTCTACACAAGTTTGCCATGTAAGAGCAAAATTAAAGCTACACTGCGAGATAAAATTCACTTTCTTCATTTCCTTATAACCAATTAAAAAAAACCCCAAACCTAACGTAACTACAGTAATATAAGAACAGCCCCAGACAAATGCAGAGAATATATTATTCCCCCACTGGGTAATGCCCAACTGGTTAAAGGAGACTTCAAAGGCTCCCAAGACTCTGAGGAGGAGGGAAAGGAATTCTGCGGCTGGCAGCCACCAAGGTTTTTAAGCAATGGTTGGACAAAAGCCAAGAGCAGCTTAGTAAGGGTGTCAACAAAGTACAGAATTTACAGAACAAGATGGAGATCAGGGTTGGAAGCACCATTGAGATTTACAGAAGATTCCTCTGTTCCTGGGGTTTTTCAATATAAATGGAAAGTCATTGCCTAGAAATCTTTTTATTACTTTCTGGGTAAACAAACATAGCAAGAGGCTTGGAAAAAAATCAGATGTATTACTGTTTTCTTTTAAAAGGTGCAAAGGGGCAAAGAGCTTGAGACGGTGCACAAAGCGTGAGAGGGCCCTGGTAAGCATAACTTTAGAAAGGCTCCCTTTGAACTACCCCTTGCATTTTTCCTCACACTGTTTCTTGAAACTGAAGCACTTCTAACTGTTTTGTCAATTAACACAGAACTCCAATGCTTTATATAAAGCATTTAACCCGGCCAGCCAGAAAAGGCAGCCCGAACATCATGTTAGATGTAGTTCAGAATATAACGTAAGGGACTCATTTCAGAAAAATACTTCTTCTGTTCCTACACCATCTCTGCCACGTACCTGACACCACCTCACGATGCACATGATTGTCGATTCATTAGTTCTCACTTCTACAAGAGAGGTTAATAATAGTCTTGATTGGTTCCTTTGTTGTCCGCAGTTTAAAATTGGGCCGAGTATCCTACTGATTTTTGAATAATCATTATCCAGCTATAATATCAACTCTGTCTTCCCTCTGAATATAAACCTTTCTAGTATATGCAAGCACTGTATTAGCCTGAGGGTGACAAACCCATTTTGCTGTGACGGTTAAATTACCATTTAGGATAATATCTGTGGGCTGCAAGTAATTAGTTATCATGAAAGAGACAAATTTTGCAACCTTGTTAATTGCAGAATGATTCCTTTCACTCAGTTCAGCGCTGGCCCTATGAAGTTTCTATCCCTCCGTTCATATATTACCTTTATTTAATTCCTAATATAATTAGCTTTACTTTCCCATACCCATTTATATTAATCTTCTTTCTGTGCTTTCCCATTGAACATTTAGGAATTAAATTTCTCTTCGAAGACTCTTCTGCAGTTTTTCCTCCCAATTGCACAGAAAAAAAAATGCAGGCCAGATCTGACATGCCTGCAATGATTAATATCCTTTCTGTGAGTGCAAACTTGCTGTCTGTGCTAAAGCAGCTAATAACAAAGTCTGAAAAGCAGAAGGGAGTGATTTTTTTTTTTTTGCATGTGATGGTGATTATTACTCCTATCAAAGATGTTTATTGGTAGGATGCTTTAGTAGCATTTTTTAGTCACAACATGGCAATGGGAGTTCATGTTCTACTCATTATCTACAGAGACTCCTAAAGCCTTTTAAAAACTTCAAGATAAAAAATCAAGTTGCTAATATCCTCGTTTGTATTTTTCTTTTTAATACATGCATTCACACACCTGTACATATGCTGGTACAAGTCCATTCCATTGCTGTACTCTGATGTAAACCTCAATTTTTCTTAAACTTCAACATTAACTAAAGTTACCATGACAGTTGAAACAGCAATTATTAAGATACTGCATCTTTTAAACAGAGTTACTGAAGAATTACCTAACAGTCTGTATTTATTACCTTTCAATCGTCTTGGCTATCTATCCTGGTGATCACTGCATTAACAACTCTTTAAAGTTTATTATTTAATTTGTGATCTTTGTTAATTTCACAACAAATAAGTGTCCGTGTGGGTCAAACAACATCACGGGAACATTTGTTATTCTGTTGGGAGTTTTTAAAAAAATAGGTAATTGTGAAACCACAGTACACAAGTAATTCCAATGATGGCAGAAAGCCAAAAAGTATTTCTACATATTTTTTTTTAATTTACTAGATTTCAAGTCGATAGTATTGAGGTTGGTTTTGCAGATTATGCTATTTACCATTGCTATGATAGCCCATACATAACTACTTTCTTCTTTTCTCCCTCCCTGCCAACTGCCAATTCCCACAATGCTGAAAGCATTCACTCATTGGTGATAAGAAGCTTAATGATAGTAGCACAACAGTAACAGCAGCAGTAGTACGAAGCTGTAAAGATAAGACATTTTTTTAAAAGCAGAACTGGCAAACGTGCCAGACAGTGGTGATACAAAGCTCAGCACTAGTCCAAAAGGGAAAACGCTGGAAACCGCTCCCTGGAATCCAGAGGAAAACTTCTGGATGTTTTCAGAAAGGATATCTGTTGTCTTTTTTATAGCACTTTGTACTATATTAAAGCATTAAACGTGTATTACTTGAAAGGATGAGATTACTGTATTTCATAGTGGTCCTAATTAAAAATTGGTACTTTTTTCTCAGAATGTAATACTAAAGAATGAACTATGAATAACTGGAAAAAGTAGGAAAGAGTGTAGTATAAAAATCTTTTTAATTTACATATGACAAAAAGCAAGAACCAAATTACTGATACTCCACAGTGTGGTAAAGCAAAACAAAAGAGTTTTAACTGCTACAACTGAATCATAGACTACAAGTTTCTTTAAAATGGAAGAAGAATTTTGCTCCTATTTGGATGATGAGAAAACAGATACTGCAAAATACCACTTGCATGTATTTTTGCCCTGTAGCATGAGGTGCATAAATGGTATCGGAAACAAAGCGAGATCACTTAATACCAGCTTGCTATGAATCCACAAAATAGTCATACAGCTACTCACGGTTTATGTGGTCCATATAATAAACTCCAATCTGTTGATCGTAAACAGTTTCCCATCCTAAAGGAAGCTCATCACCAACACAGTCAGCAAATGTCAATGGCTTTGTAATCCTGTAAAAATAAAAATAACGCAAATAAATACAAAAGGTGCAGAGTTTACAGTGCAATGAATGTTATTATGTGTTTTGAAGATACCTCCCATCATTTGATCACAAACTAGTTATGCTGCTTAGGAATGTGCTAATAATTACAAACATACAGTTTCAAAATAAAATTTCATTTAAATATGCTGACAGATACTCCCCAAGCAGGTATGACAAGCTTCTCCCATCAAGTTTCTATGTTTAACAGTTTAATTACAATGGCACGCAGTCCTACCAGTTTTTTTCCCATATTGTAAAGGCGACAAATGTGAAGCTGGAGTTCACCACTGCTAAAAATCTACAGAAGCTTTATTGGTTTTACCTTCTTCAAAGTGTCAAAGAATCATAATTTCTTTGCTTTTAAAAAGATGAAATAAACTTTAAGAAAGCACTATATAATAGACTTCTCATTTTTTAATTATACATGTCCAACTATTAATGATATTCACTTGCTCCAGACCCATCCAAATTACTTCCTCAAAAAGAACAGAAGCAAACAAATGTCCCTAAAGAATTCTGAAGCCATTAGAGTGGAAACAGTAACTAGTAAGTAACAGCATTACTATCTAGCAGCTTAAAATGTCACTTTCCTTGCTAAGTAAACTCTTGATAGACCAGTGAGTAATAGAAAACTAAAACAGCAATTTCAGTATTGTAAGGAATGTTGAAAATCTCAGTTAAAAATTCTACAGAAAGACTCTAAACTAACACTGGTTTAGAACATTAGATATATATATATAAAAACATAGGAAGAACAAATGATGCAAATAAAAAAATCCTTAACATTCAGTTGTATCAAATCTATTTCTCAAATCATTATTTTTATCATTACTTGACCCCTAAGATAATGTTTTCCTCTAAAAACTGCCACAAAACTCCTTTACAGAAAAGCTATTAATACAATAATTTCAATTATACATGGGATACAGATCCAACACCTTCAACGTTTATTTGTTGAGGCATTTCTCTTACTTAGAATGATGACAGCTTTGCAAAGAGAAAACACATTAACTTAGGGACTGACTTATGTTCAGTATAACCTATGGCATAATACTGCCTGGCATAAAATGGAAATGTTTGTATGTTATAATACCCAATTAAGGTTTCCTTACACCAGATTTGGCCTAAACTTATAAATACACTGTAGAATAGAGATGACTGGGACTGCTAATTGCACTTCATCTCATTATACCTGCATAAGCAAATAACTTTATCTGAACTAAAACACATCTGTCTTTGAACCAGAAGTCCTTATCCACTCCAAAACAAAGGTGACCATAAGAATCCAACAGCAAAGACTTCAAATGACAGAAATACCGTTATGGCTACATTCTAGCTATTCCAATGGTCCAGTAAGTGCACCATTCAACGGCTAACACAGAGCACCTTAACTTCACACACAGCAAACAGAAAAGCTACATTTGCCTGCCCCCTAAAACTGCTTTTGTATTTGTGAGATTAAAATGTTTGAAATTAACTACAGTAGAATAATAATAAAGAAAAAAATCCTCACTAGGTTAAATGCAATGTTTCAAAAGCTCTGTACAACAGTTCAAAGATCAAGTCATTTAGGTAAAATAAAGAGCTTGATCATATGCTATGGATTCTCAAACATGTATAAACAGTTTAATAAGATGAAGACACACATAAACTAGTGCACCACTACTTAAAGTAAAAATTTTCCATTACTGAGAAATGCATAGCTTTCATCATGCAAATTCAAAGCTGCTGTATCCAAGAAAGTAAATGTTACTATGGACTGGTATATGCATTTTTTTCAGTAATTCATCTAGCAGTTAGGCAGACCAAATATTGCCAAAATACTTCTGATCTCCCTGGAATTCAGTCAAATATTAAAAATAAAACATGCAGCATTTTTTCGTGAACTCTCACAGTTTCGTTCTGAAGACGACATGTTTATAATTTCTCAAAGTAGTCTAGACATCAGCTCCTAAATTACCCCAGTGTAGACAAGATTTTCTTTGGAATGAGTTATGAGACATGCTCGCCTTTTATACAAACACACCCTCACCCTTTATTCATAAATAAAACCTACACGCTATACTCTAACCTTTCACACTACAAGAACTTTCATTCAACGTTCTCTGTGATCCCACCAGGGCTCAGACTTCCAGGACAAGGACAACACTCACTTTCTGGAACAGGGAGACTGAAGAAAGCCAATGCATCTGGTCTAACTGGTTTTCGTTCTGATGTTACAAAGCACGCATGAACAGTCTAATTAATGGTTCTGAAGGAAACATTGTAAGAAAAAAAACACATAAAAAACTGTCTTCCAGATGTTCAGATCATAATGAATTCAATGTTGCTCATTTTAAACTACATTCAAAGTTGCTCCAAAACGGATTCCCTTCAGACAACACATGACATCGTGCTGATTCTCAATTCAGTCACATTTATATCTATATAGCTTAAACCTTCTTCATTGAATTCACCTACATCAAAACATGCAGAGCTTAAAAATAAGAACTGGAAGTCTGTCCCTGTGTTTTGCACTGAGTTAACTACATCAACTGAAAAAATACACTTGCATTTGATTGTCATGGATTTTCAAAAACAGAACCAGATCACTAAAAAAACAAGGCATCAGAATATATTAGATAAGATCCTCGGTCTTCCCGTAGCCCTGAGGACACATCAGAGGGCCCTGGCTGCTTGCAATCCTCTGATCTAAACTTCCTTCGGGAGGACAAACAGAGCCTGGTTTTGCAAAAATCTTGAACATAAAATCAAAAAGGTGTTTCCGAAGTAGAAACACTGCTGCAAGCTAGCTGTGATCTCTCAGACAACATCTAGATGCCTAAATTACATGCAGGGTCACCTTATCTTTCAAAGCGGTCCTGGGTTAAGAGGGAAGTACTAACCACAAGGGCTATACACAAGAACCACCAAGTCCTGAAGAAAAGCCACCATTTGCAAGGGAGAGAGAAGGAAGGATGCTAGAACAGCAACTGCCCACTGTTTTTATTTTTGTTCCTGATTTTAGGTAGGTCCAACAGCAGAGGCAGAAAACATCTAATAAAATGTGATGCTCCTCAACAGACAACTCGGAGAAACATTCTCTTAGATCCGATTTCAGTCTAAAATAGCCATCTAATGGGATAGATGGTTTTGCTTGACGAATGCGAGTTACAGGCTAGGAAACTGCATTAATTCCCATTACAGATCTGAAAAATGCCAGGCCATTTAACAATGACTAACAGTATAACTAGAAAAGAATTAAACATTCTGATAAATCTAGCAATAGTTTATCAAATTATTACGTTCAGCAATATTATAATAACCAAAGTGTCACAAGGCAAGAAAAAGAGAACGCAAAATGAGAAATCATGCACACACTTAAAAGCTTTCAACCAGACATTTTTCTCCTACCTCCTTTCAAACATGAATTTAAGTTATAGTCATCGTTGTAAAATTCAACTAATCCTCCCGTCTTGTATCATGGCTCTTATTCCCTCCAACTGCACAACAAAAAGAGCCCCAAGAAATCGAAGAGGAATAGAAGATGGCTTTTTTTATTGTTTCAGACATGGGCAAGAAGAGCTATTTACATTGAAGGGGAAGATGGGGAGGGGGGGGGGGGGGGTGCTGTTATTTTGTTTTTGAAAGTCACACTGCAGTCCTGGAGGCACTTTATGGACATCCTCCACCACCATAGCTCAGGCCTGGGCAGCCACGCACTGTGGGTCTGCAGGGCCTTTTCTGTGAGACACAAAGAGGGTCTGCGGTCACCCAGGTGAGACACAAAGAGGGTCTGCGGTCACCCAGGTGAGACACAAACCTCCAACAGCCCCAACACACCCTGCTTCTCCGAGAAGGCTGCCCTGAAGAAAGCATCCCTTCTGCCTCACCGAGCAGGGCAGGGCTACATCCTGTACATGCTGCCTGGCTGCTGGAGCAAGGAGCTTCCTACACGGTTCAGAAACAGCCCCACACCTCCATCAACTTCCCCCTCCGGGCCATTAATATTCACTAATAATTCTAATTCACCAGCTGGAACTCTTCTGTTGAGCTCAAGTGATACTTCTTTTTTTTCCTCCCCCCGAATTTTGCTCTGTTGTTGTTTGCTCTGCCGTGACCAGTGCATCCCCACGCCTTACAGCAGCACACACCAGCCAGGCTCTCAGACTCCCCCCATCAGAGCACTCTGGAGCAAACCATGGTCTTCCTCACTGGCCATCCTCTATTACAGACTCAGCTCTTCTCCAGTGGCCAAGTCATAAAAGCAAGCTGGATTTTGAAACGAGGGTAGGGAAATTACATACTGACTGAGTTCACCAAACTATACGCATATTTTCAAGATAAAAATCCCTCATAACTGTTTTTCATAATCTAAATGATACATCTTCATTTTATGGCATAAATTATGCTCAACTTCTGAATAGAATAACATTACCGAACATCCACGCAATCCTTCATGAAAATAAATCCGCAATACAGATGGCCAGACAAATGAGATTCTGTGCTCAGGACAAAGGCTTAAAGAAGGTAACTTGTATTCAGAGTAATCGCTGGGATACATTTCCCTTCGAAATAAAATGCTACCCTACAGCAAGGAAATAACAGCACCAGCTCTTCTAAAGGTCAACTGAAATTCAGTCTTTTGAAGACCACGCTGTATTTTGCAGTCATTTTCATTCTTTTTTTAAAACAACAGCAAATAAGCACAGGAAATATTACTAACCACCAAATCACTGTGTTTGCTTCCATTAATTTTACAGTAATATAGGCCTACACAGTGTATAGCCACCTACAGTAATGCATCGACACCTTTAAGTCACCTTTTTCTCTTAACAGAAAGATGTGTGTTCATTATTGAAGAATTTTTTAGTAGTTTTTGAGTGGTTTTGCTTAATAGAAACAAGAGTTAGCTGCCTTTAACGCATGGTATCACAGACCTGGACAACCTATGCTCAGACAGCTGACAAGCGTGTCACTTCAACAAATACTTATTTGTCTATAGCATTTATATATTTATTTATAAACTATTTGTAATTTATATTTAGAAAGTATTTATAATTTATATTTCTTTATATATTATTTATTTATTTGTTGCTCACAACCTCCTGAGCCGTGGTTTGCCACTGCTTACAGAACAGCAAACAAGCTGGTGGCAGCGGCAGTTCCTTTTAAGTCCACTCTGTAAACTACAGTGCTTCAGGTGCTGGTTAAAAACCAGTTCTAAGGCCGTGCAACAGGGCAGCACAGACGTCTTCATCAGCCATCCTAACCTCTTCTGTCCATAACCGCCCTGTTGTTTTACAGCTACCCGAGCTTACATAGGTCAAGCAAAGTAAGTGGCATTCAGCTGTCTACTTCTCTTATGACCTCATGCCAAAGAAAAACATTCAGGGAAAATGGAAGTAATGTGATAAACATTCAGCTGATTCACCCGGATGCACAAGCAATCTACATTGGCACCTAAAACCTAAACGGAACGATTTTGTTTCCTAGAGCACTCTGGATGGTCACATCCTGTGTTGCCTACTGCATTGAATCAATTGACTCGAAACCACAGAGAATTCACTTTTTGTTTTTATGCTAGGCAGTCCCCTTAAGTATTTTTTTAAATCTCACTAACACTTTTCTGATGGGCATTTTCACATGTGTATTAGATGAAAACTGTTCATCATACGCAACATATTTCCTGCTACATGTAATGCTAATAAGGCAGGCGGCCATCAAAACCCTAAACAAGTAAATTTTGTGATTCAAAATGTATACATGTGAAGCTACGTGTGTAAGTAAGAGATAACTCATACAATTTGTGGAGAAGTAACAGAAGTTTATATGACCTACAAACACCTACGAGAAATGTACCTTAAGCCATCCTTTAACCTTCTTTCACTACGCTAGAAACAATAAACATTTACGAACAAGCAGCAACACAGAAATAATATAAATTTGTTTTTATCCTTTATCATACTTCCTAAAAATCAAACCAGCTAAGAAATATTGGCTCAGTATGTTGAAACATAAAAAAAAAAATTGCTATGTCCAATTGCAGCTCTCATGTAACTTGTCTGGCTACTCGGGAACTGCTGAAACAGTTCCACACAAGCAGCCAAGTCTTCCAAGCAGACATCCATTTCTTAACAGCAGCTGTGATTCATATCCAAATTCAGAATGCAAATATTATGGGAAATTCTTGCTGAAAATATACCTACATTTCATCAAGATGACCAAAATTCCTCCTTCAAAAATCATAACCAGGTTAAAAGTCAGTGCTTTTAAGAAAACTGATCGTTTCTATTTATTATTTTTTCAATCGATAGTAAGCAATAAGAGAAAAAAAAATGGGTGCAGAGGGGTTAAGAAAGAATGTCCACAAGATATTTTGTTTCTGTATGCACAGATAGCCTGAAGTTACAGGCAACTGTACAAAGCCACCAGCAGAACCTAAGATTAGTAGCAGGGCAGAGGCAATCACTGGAGGGGCTGGCTGACGGAAGGCAGGCTGAGCAGCAGTTCGACTTGACATCAAGACCAGAAAACAGACAAAATTATATATGGCAGGTGGGAATAAGCCATAAGAGGACAGCAGCAATATGCAGCAGCTAGAACAGTTACAGGGATGAGATTAGGAGACTACAGTCTTACTATACTGGTGGCAAATTGGACCTTCCTACTGCATACGTTCTTAGCTAGAAACAGTAACATGCAAGATATTTATGACTTTTCATTTGCCAATCCTAATAAAGCTGCCTCTGTTACTCAAAATCTCTAAATATTTACAAGATCTTCTTAAGGACTTACATATTGGGAGAGACTTCCAAGAAGAAAAAAAAAAAAAAAAAAAAAAAGAAGAAAAAAAACCCCACAAAACCAAAAGCCTTAACTAAAAGATAAGGGAAACATAATTGGGAATTTCAGAATCTGAGAAGCAAGCTGAATTCTTCCACCTGTGTGAGAAGCCTAACATGACACAACATTTGTCCACAAGCAGCATTCTCGTTTCACCAATTCTGAATTGTTTATAACTTTGTCACCAATTTCTGTAAATAACAGTATTTTCCAACACTGTTATTGGTAATTAAGGTTCTAGTTAGTAAAGGCCAGCCCTCCAGTTATATGTTTATTTCTTCCATCCTGCAAACCACACCTCTGCAACCTTCTGCTGGAGAACAGCAAGTCATCCAGCTGTCAGATTTCTACATCCTCAGTACACATTAAAGCCTGTTTCTATGTTCAACTCTGTCCAGCAAATTTCTTGGCAGCTATATCCTTAGTTTTGTAATTACTCTTCTGGTTTGAGAACTCAGTTTTCTGACTAGCTTACTTGGCCACAATCCTGCCTACCAGTTAACTAAACCACTGAAGAAGAGTCACTGGGAGAGCTGGTGAGTTGCTACACCCTTACGCACAGGACTGTGTATGCGCTTGAGTGTAAGCGTATGCATACGCACCCAAAATTGTTCTCTTTGACTGCTGGTCATAACTTCTGTATGCAAATACCAGATGAGGAGGAAACACCTGTACTTTCATAATGGAAGTCATCTGAGCAAGGGTGAAAAGGTGCATCTGCGAGACCCTACCAGCAAGTTCTTTGTAATAAGCCCTTTGGACACGGACAATAATAACAGGAGGAGTTCAAAGCAGGAAGAAAATGAAGCAGACAGGAAAAGGGAGGTCCCCAGCAGACAAGGAAAACAAAAATGGGACACAAAACTCCAAATTCAAGTCCATGAAGGTCCACATATTAAAAGAAAAGGAGGCATCAAAAGAAGTTTTAATATCTCAATAGCAATTACCTAAATGGTCATAAAAGCTGTAAGACAGTATCATGCACTGGAATCCCTTCTGCAGACTCTTGCTGGACTGCTTCAATTTTACATCAAAAAAGGATTAGTACATCCTCGCTATTACATTGCCTCTTTCATTTCCAGTTTATTACAGTATCTTGACTATGTCTGGAGTAGTACATAAGCAAAACCATAAAATCCTTCAAAACTGTCTCCCCATCTATTGTGTTCCCTTGATAATCTTATATGCCCTTGTCGTGGGTTGGGTTGGCCAATGACAAGGTGACAGGCACTCGCTCTCCCCCACTTCTTGCTCCAAGGAAAGGAAGAAGAGAGATAAAGAGAGTTATGAGTTTAGGAAAAAATCTAAACTACTTTAATGAAATATTAATAATAACATAAAAAAGGAAATAATTAAGTAGGTACAACATGTACAAAACCGTATCAAGTGCTGAAGGACATACCACTGGCAAGCACTGGGAAAGTTCCAGACTGAACTCCAGAACTGGATTATGGAACATCCTCTGATCAAAGGTAGGCAAACTGTCAGGGTTCTCTTCAGATGTCACCCGTTGAAGAGGCAGCCAATTCAAGAATAGTCCATTCCAGCAGCAGAATGGAATAGGCTGCCCAGGGAAGTGATTGAGGCACCATCCGTAGAGGTATTTAACAGATAAGCTGACATAGTGGTCAGAGACATGGTTTAGTGATGGGTTTTCATCAGAGTTAGGTTGATGGTTGGACTAGATGATCTTAAAGGTCCCTTCCAACCTAGAGAATTCTATGGTAAGCAGAGCCAACCCTACCCCTTCGATCCCTCAGCTTTTATACTGACCATGGCAGATGGGATGGGATCCCCTATTGGTCAGTTTGGGTCACCTGACCTGTCCCCGCCTCCCCACAGGGTAAACAAGTCAGGTGACCCTGGTTGCCACAGCAACAAGCATTACCAAGAGCCTCTCTCACTGAACAGAAAGTTGGCTCTGCTCCACCTCAAACCAGGGCACCCCTATATCCAGGAAGAGTATGGCAGCATTTGCTGACCAGCTTTTGCTACCCTTAAGTCTGACCTTGTTAGACTAATGTTTTTTTCATAACTTTGAAGTCTATGTGATTATCCCAGAGATTTTTCTAAAACGTTCTAACAGCCATTAGTAACTCAAGTTTCTGAACATTTGTAATGGCTAGCTCCGCACTGCTGAAGGCCTCCACTGCTTTAAATTTATCATTCTTCTTTACCAGCTGTCCAGATTGGAAGTAATTAAATATGTGTGTATGTATATATATACACACTCACAATTAATGGTATTTCATAGAATTATGGAATGGTTAGAGTTGGAAAGGACCTTAAAGATCATCGAGTTCCAACCCCCCTGCCATGGGCAGGGACACCTCCCATTAGAGCAGGTTGCTCAAAGCCCCATCCAGCCTGGCCTTGAACACTTCCAGGGATGGAGCATCCACAGCCTCTCTGGGCAACCTGTTCCAGTGTCTCATCACCCTCGCAGTAAAGGATTTTTTCCTAAAATCTAATATAAATCTACCCTTTTACAGTTTAAATTTTGATCTGGACAACTCAATAAGTGACAGACGTTTAACTTAAACATTCTTCAATAAAGCAAGCATTATAAAATACTCATGAACAGTTTAAATCATTTTAGACAAGCCTTAGTCAGCAAAATCAAGAATCTGACATTAACTAGTAACCTTTGGGCTGACTAGAAGGCATGTAGTTGAAGGTGCACAGAGGTTGTCACCAGAATCTTGAGACAGATACACAATTACATCCTGATGCGATCTACCACTGCTCATTAACCAAAGCAAACCCTTCTCATGCACTGAGAAAGCCCATCATGCTAGAAAACACACCAACAAACACGATGCTAAAGGCCTTTTATACTTTTGTAGTCTGGGAGAAACAATGTTTTAGAATAGGCTATAGCCAAACCATACTTAATTGCTAGGGTTCCCCTACAGGTAAACTGCAGTTTCATGAGATTAGAAAGAGATCTGTCATGACTACGTGCACAAACAAGCCAACACTACTATCAATGAAAATTTAAGTAATTCCATGTTTTACAAGATTTTAAGTCCCAATCCTCCAGAAACTTACTGCAAGTATAGTATACTCCATTAAGTTTTACTGAAATTAATTTCAGGAATTTTTTTCCACTAATAAGTATTACTCAATGATACTAATAAAAGAGAAAACACATTACCAGAAACCATTTCTAAAGAAATGAAGCAGAAAGTTACAAACAATGGGAGGAAAAAGTAAATGCAACTGGACTGAGTATAAAACAATGGTTGGAAAAAATATATATTCAAGAGACCATTCTTTTCAAGTCTTGGAACAAAGTGATGTGTACATAAGTGCCAGAAGAATATGCATACCATGACTTCACATACATCCTGTTGAAAACAAATTCTGAGGTAAAACAGTAAACAAATGCTTCACACCCAGAGAGGTCTACGCTGCCAGCTAATATTAGAAATTCAAGACAAAAGTTCCTCTAACCCTTCAGAGCAGCTTTGCTCTTCTTCCTCTTCTAGCCTGCTTGGAAATAGTGTTATATTTGTCCTGTATTTTTCCTAGAAGTATCACATACGGCATTTCTCAAACATGTTCACTTATCACATTCCTGGAAGTTTTATGGACTCTTGTACCATTTCTGCGCAATGTCTTCTAACGTGCTACTGCACTGTCACGCACCAACGTCGCCTCTACAGCACAGAAACTGCACCTTGTCAAAGGCCACAGCCCTGCTCCCGAGCCCCAACTCAGTGGAGTGGGTGCCCATGGGCACAGAAGGAAACCTGCAACCCTCGCACTCCGCTCCAGCAGACCCCTGCCCAAGCCATGCCACAGATCTGTAAGGCAGGCTTTTCCAGACTGCTCCTCAAGTTTCTGAACTACATTAATAAAGCAATACTTCATGCAGGAGTGAAGAGTGCAACTAATGTGACACACACGCACGCACGATCCAAGGGCACCGTTTCAGTCACTTGCCTGGAGAGTTACTAAGCTCGACTTAGCTCTAAGCAACTGAAGTGGAAATATGTTGACAGGATCTCTGATGCTTTTGGTTTCAAACTCCCATTTCTCGCAAGCGGTGATCTATGGCAGTCACCTCATTATTTAAGGGTTTTCCGCTTTTCCAGGAGTTAGAGACCCTTAGTCAAGAAGCACATATGAGCATGTGTTTCAGCTGCCTAGAAGTGGCAATGGACAAGTCATTAGTGAATACTGTATACATTAGCATACCCATACAGACATCCTCCATCTACTTAGAAGCTTCCGTAAACTATATTTTAACTGGTTTTACAAAATCAGTTAATGGTTACCTTCAAGGTATTAAATGTGGTCTGAAAATAAACCCATTAATGAAAACTGTTCTTTAAATGTGTCATCTTTTTTTTTTTACCCCCAAATATATCAGATGTAACAAAAGAAACTGTCTCCCTAAAAGCTTTGCTTCTTTTATACCACCAGAGCAACAACCCCCCCTACTAAGTAAAATAGTTTCTTTAAAGTCAAGAAACTACCTAAGGAAAAATGCAATGGTTCTGCAATGATTTGCAGCCTTGCTACATTTTCTTCTCTACTGCTCACTCTTTGCTTTTACTTTAAAATCACATTTAGAATTGCCAATTACTTACACTTTATGATGTGCTAGTTCACATCATTCCTAAGCTACTGATTCTCAACATTCTCAACCTATCCATCACAAATACAAATTAATGAGAGCTACAAATTACATACTGTTAATGCAGCTGTTGGGAAGAAGATTCTCTAAAATATATACTTAAATTATTACAACTGCTTCCATAGTCCAGGTCAATCTCCTCCTCAGCGTATCATTTTCAAGCTTTTAGGAAAACTTAGCCTCTGTTTGCCCAAATTTTGACTATCCCAGTATTATTACTGTTCCCCAAATACACATGCCTCCTACAGTCATGTTTAACACTGACTTTGCAAACTAATGGTGTATTCCCCAATCAATTTCAGTCATTTAGTAATATATCCTAAAAAGAAAGACAGTTGTACTGATCTATGTTCATCTGAAATTTGAGAGGTTGAATTTATCAAGTTTCATGATATTACTTCAAGGCTGCCAGTAGCTGCACAATATATTATATTAAAGCTTCAAGCTAGAGCAATAAAGTACTTCTAAGTAATATGAAGATTTATTAATAATTTCACCATCACGCTCTTGGTAAAATACAGGAATAAAAAATGTTTTATGGACAATCCAGAGAAAACAAGCCAGATAATGTAGTTCTAATGAGCAGTAGTAGTGCAATAAGAGAAAAAAACATAAATCTTAAGATAACCCACTGAAAACCAATATAAAAAATTACTTTGAACTACTAGAAATATTCTGGTTTTGTATAAGAATCTAAATCGGAGTAAGATAGCATAATTTATTTTATGTTCTTCTTTACAGTAAAACATTTCAGATCTACCCAAAAATGGGAAAGTAAAAAAAATATCAGTCAACAGGAGATAAAGCACAAGTATAGAAGACACACCACATCATCAAACCTACACTGGTCTTTAACTGAACATAACTGAACATCCACAAGTACCTCTTCACTAAAACAGCAGTGGAAAGTAGATTAAATTTATACAGTAACATACTAAAGAGACTTCAACAGTAGATGGCCTCCTCTTCTTCTTCCCTACCTCCCATGACCAAGAAGGTTAAAAATAGAGGCTTCCGTTTCCTTAGATTATTTCGCTCTAAACTCTTCTAGAGAACTGAAATTAGCTACTTTGCCAGCTTCCTACATTTGTGTTAGAAAAGAAGGAGTGTTAAAAACATGCTTCCATTTACAGCAACTCAGGAAACTGACTTCTGTGGTTTGTATTATTATTATCATTCTTAAATGACATGTCCCTCTAGAAGTTGAAGGTGTCTTTTTCAAAGTTTCCCTTTAGATTCCATTCACCCAAGGGTCCCCCAGAAAACGCAGTCACATATGTTGGACATAATCTTCTGTATTTGCTTATTTTTCTATATTTGTACATTCCTTTGCAGTTAGTAAACACAGATATTTTCAGTGCACGGTGTTCAACTCTGTATCCAAGAGCAGCTTCAGTATTGGAAAGGAGAGCTGAAGAGCTGCTGAAAGCCAGTGTCAGCTCCCTCTATCCCATCCCCGAGCCCTTGAGGAAGCTGGAGTCACATGGAGCCTCTAACTTCCATCATGGCAGCACAGAGTGGCCCTAACTGACCAGGTCCATATTTTTAAGGTCAGAAGGAACCACTGTCATCGTCTAATTGATCTCCTGCATAATACAGGCCACAAAACTTTAGCTGGTAATTCTTGCATCTAGCCCAACATCTCGTGGTTGACCTAGAGCATATTTTCCATAGTGGTAAGAGCAGTGTTTATATTGAAAAAGACATACATTGCAAAGTATGTATCTGAACTGTTTATCTGGAAGTATTGCAATCAACAAACAAAAAGTAGCGGGTATCCAAATACTGCTCCAGTATAAATTTGTATCATCTACACGTTACCATAATGCAGTGCCACCCATTCATTAGGTACACTTTGTTAGGCATTGCCTCATTAGGCAATTTTTTGATTGCTTCTAATCTTGGTAGACTGAAATTGTTCCAGCTGAAGTTCTCCCTCCTAAGGGTGTGCCTCATGAGTTTTCACTTAAGACAGCTCAGTCATTTGAAAGAATAAAGCAGAAGAAACAAACTCTGTCCCTCCACACCCCCGTGCTAGAACTTCTACAGCAGTCTCCCAAAAAATCTCAGTGCTGCTAACACCAGGTCTTGAATTTTGTAGATCTCCTACTATCCCCATGGAAAAACATTCAAGTTTGTCCAAGGCACAGCAGAGTGGAAGAGGGAGAATATTGATGCACATGCTGAACTTAACTCTGAAGTTTGGAAGCCTTGTTCTTTGCAGATGTGATCTCCACTAACCATGTGCCAGCTTCTGACGACCATTCCTGGCTGCACACCCACCCAACCCCAGTGTGCCAGGACACAGTAAGGTTTGCTCCAGCTGCACAGAGCATCTGAAGAAAAACTTTCCTAGTACAAACTTGCTCCTCATGTTCCAGGAACTCAAAAGCCAGTTTCTCTTTCCAGTCCCAATGCAACCCCTGTTACCACCTGAACACCATGAAGGAAAAGACGGAAGCAGGCATGCCATGATATGGAAGGATGAGGAGCATGGGAACCAGGTGCTGAAAGAAGAGGAGATGGCAATCAGAAAGCAGTAAATGGTGTGGAGAAGCACAGACAGAAGGAGCAGCACAGGGAGAAGGACTTGCAGTGTTTTAAGGATTCACCAAGCCTCATTGTTAGGGGGTGGAAGGACATCAAAAAAAACCCACCCAAACAAAACCAGAATGCAGCCACAAAAATAAAGACAATTTCACAATTATGACAATGCAGACCTTAATTCTGGCATATTACAATATGTCTACGTTTGACTATGCAACTTCAATAAACATGAAAAAACCGTGCACAATCATGACAAAAAGCGTCTCAGTCAGGAAGAGTATATTTAGGCACCAGGACCCACATCTTAAAGAGCCTTCTAAAGTTTGGGGAAAGAACAAAGCCTAATTTAAAAGTCTGATTCTTTTCTGAGAAAACCAAATATACACCAAATAAAAAACCTAAACCTCAAAAGCATCTTTGAACGTTCACTGCAACGCAATGGATGTTGTTCCCAGGAACAGCAATCCCCAATACGAACTCTTCCTTCATAAGCAGTGGCTCATGAAGGATTAAGACCTAACAACATGGGAACTTGACACAAGATACGTAGTTGGAAACCACCTAATTAATCCATTTATCTGTTAAGATTGGCTAAAACAAAGCACCACACACTGGGAGCTGCTCAGGAAATAATTAGATATTCATGAAGGAAATGAACTGCTGAAACACATGTAATGATTGATTGACCAAACAACTGCTAAAAGAAAGGTGTGCAAAGAGACACAGCTACTGTGTTTTGAGACACACTCTCAGCAGTATGTCCACTAAAAACTATTTTTTTCATAGTAACTGCAACTTCTCTTCTCAAATAAGATCAAGTCTATCTTTAACACAGGGCAGACTTACATGCAACAGAAAAGCCATGAAGACATCAGAAGTGCAGATTAAAGGAATTGCAGGAGAAATGAAGGAAGAAGAAAAACGTTTGCATTTCCAAGAGACCCGTCTGGTACTGAGTAACAAACATGTTGGATAGATGCATTCAGAAGAGAAGTGAGGGCTTAAGAATGATGTATTAGAAATCTAAGTTCTTCTCAGTGCTAGCAAAAGGGACATAATGTTTTCTTTACTTAAAATACAGAAAGTTACCTGCCCACAGAAATTACATGAAGCCCTATCAAGACTATCTGTTCCCTGCATTCCACAGCCCTTTGTGCTACTAGCAGAGGAAGCATCTAAACTTTTTGTTTCTTTAAGTCCAATTTACCTATTTTTTTTCAAAATTATTTATGGGTAATACCTAACTATCAAGGGGACCCTCTCAGTCTTTGAAGTTAGGATGGTGAGCAGAACTGTCTCCTGGGCTTAGGAGTTCATCAGCAAAATTTGAGACAAGTGGCAAACTTTTCCCAGCAATACCAGCTATTTCCAATTATTGAAAGATCTACTGATTAAATCTCTGAGTGGCTTGAAAGAGGAAAAAAAAAATACCCAGTTTTCAGAAGTGTTGTAAGCCTGCTTTGCTTAGTTGGGCTGATGAGTAATGCTTCAGGAGATCCAGTAAAAGGAGGGCACGAAGCAGACTGAACCACGATTACTATTCCAGACAGCAGATGCCTAACGTGTGCCTAACTTTGTGAGTAAAGTCTGTTTAAGAGACCAGAACTTCAAAAACTTACCACAAGCTCCTCAAAGCTATTAGGAAACAGTAGTGAACTGAAAGGGAAATGATGGCGCACGGGAAGGCAGGAGAATGTACAAGCATGACAGGAAATTCCCAGAAAAATGTGGTTATGACTCTTTATGCACTTACTCTGCCCCGCACATTTTCATGTTGTATCATTTTCTAAAAAACTTTTACTATTACACATTTAGTGAGAAGACAGCCTCTCATAAGACAGCATTGAAAAAAGAAACATGAGTTTAAGAAGCAGTATTTTTATAAAAAAAAGACACAGTACTCCCTCTCTTTCCTCCCCCATCTTGTACTTTTGCCACAACCGAACAACTAATTTGGAGAAAAGATTTTTCTCACCATTGCCTGGACTGCCACTGCTGCCAGGAACGCCCACCCTCTGCCATCACCCTTCATCTGACTTCCTTCTGCAGGTCTTACTTCCCCGTAAGTGAACTCAGATGTTTACAGACATTGCCGCTCTCAGCATAAATTCAGAGGATTCTTATTCACAGGATTTGGATTTTCTGACTTCATCCCTTTCCTACTCATCGTCATAGTTGATGCTAAATTTTTAACTTCCTTGAGAAGTTAACTTTCTTGACAATTTTGCCTTCAAATTCTAATTAGAGCACACTGACGATACCACCGGTTAAATAAACTGTTATCATATTACTTTAAATCTATTCCCCTATCCTCAAATTAAGAAGGTGTTTTTAATCACCATTCCACAACACTGCTTTTCAGCCTGTCTGATCATCTTCAGGCTCTTTTCCGAACACCCTTCTGACGCGAGGAGCCTGACTGCATGCCCAGTTAAACCCTGTTGCTGTGCTACATTTTAATGGAAACCTAAGTTCTACAGATGGGACTGGTCTAGACCCCCTCCTTCCATTTGGCCACGTAAATTGAGCAACGCATCTTACTCACAATGAGTTAATGCTTCTAATTCCTGTAAAAGTTAGTTTTATGGAGACAATTACTCTCCCCTAACTCCTCTCAACACACAAGCAGTAATGAATATACTAATTTAAGATATCAGTCAAGTCTCAAGTAGAACACGGATCTGGGGAAGAACACCAGTTCCCTGTCCCCTTGTCCTGTCGCCCCCACACCTCTTCCCCCCCCCCCCCAAAAAAAAAAACCCAAAAAAAACAAACACACACAAAACCCAAACTCTAAACTCTCTAAAACACAGAGAGCAACATGCAAGGCAGCATATCAACTATCCAAGACATCTCTAACCACACTGCTTTCCGAGATGGCACTACACCAATGCCAAGAGTAGACATCCATGCATGGACACGAGCACGTTTCTACCGACTGAATATTCGGTACTTCTCAAAATTCTAGCAAACACATAAAAGGGGCACTATTCAGCATTTACTTCTTCCCAGAAAATGAATGCTGACAGAAGCAAAGGATGGCATGGTTGTTGCCATAATATAAATCCAGAATACTTTCAGGGGTAACACACAATCTATTGACAACGGAGCCAAATCTCACAATGTAACATTTTACGTGATCCAAGAAGAGTATAAAAGTAATCAAAAATGTTTAAAGAGCTCTTGTATATGGACTCTAATTGCTTTTAAAAGGAAAACAAATTATACAAATGCTATTTTCAATAGCAGCTTGTTGAACACATGGTTTAACTTAACAGGTATTAAATATATTGTAAGATATTGTAAACATGGGCAAGTTTTTCTGGAAACTTTTACCATTCACCCTTTAATGTTGAGAAGAAAAAAAAAAAATCACTGTCTTCAGAGACCCAAGATTAATTTTATTTATATTTCTTGCTTCCTTCAGAAGTAGCTATGAGAACGAACTCACCTTGCCATCAATAAACAGCTCATCCTCATGGATTTTGTACAATTAAGCCTAGCACATTCTTCCACTGTTTTGAACCTAGACCACTTTGAACTCAAATTTCCAGAAGAAGAGAACTACAAAAGTATTCTCAAACACACCTTCCAGATCAGACACGTGCTTCCTCATACACACACAGTAACAGCAGAAGATACTCTGTACCCTTTACATTGCTGTTAATCACAAGCTTTTCAAAGTACAAATTTTGACTGTACAAAACACATGGCTATCCAAACAACAACAGAAACACTTCTTTCTTAGTACTGTCCCCATCTTTTTTTCCTGGAATCACACAAATGCCTTCTCACAGTGCTGGGAGCCACCCCAGCTCGCCAGAGCTGAGGGCAGCTGGTTCCTGTGCCAGGATGGCCAGCTCCAGCAGTGCCTGGGCCAGCCCCATGCCAGCATCACTGTGATGCCTGATGGCATCCTTCCAGCACGCAGGAGCAGGATGCAGCTCCTGTCTCTGGAGCTGGCACAGGAGCAGCACCTGCCAGCACCTTCACAATGTGACGTTGCAGGAAGAAAAACTGGAGGGTTACTTGCCACTCATTTACAAACACAGGTTTTCCCACCATGTGCTGTCAATAGTCACTCATACCTTATTAGTTTCCAAAGTATTTATTCTGATGACCTCACAGCTACTGCTTTCCCAAACAAAACTGCTGCAAGTTATGCTGCCAGCATTCTGTGCTGTAGTAGGCACCTATCACTCACCCCCATCAATCTAATACAAAGAAAACTTTTAACTAAAAATACATAGCTAAAAGGCACATGAGAGTAAGTACACTTGCAGAAAATCAGAAACATCTATGTTTATCATATGGCACTTGGCAAGCACAATTGTAAGATGAAGAACAATAAACCCCAACACTTTTTAATGCTCCTTAAAAATCATCATACCTACTGCCTTTGACAGCAAGGCAGGAACAGGGGGTGAAAGAGGTGGAGAGACTACACCATTCCAGCCCCAACTCAAGCTTGCTCACCACTACTTTTCTTCCTAGTGTTACTGGCAAAACTTTGTATCATGTATCTAGGCAAAGTAATACAAGATCTGGGAACTGAGGTCTTCTGTCTTTAGAAAGCTGTAACTGAAAGCATCAAAGTATCACCCATTTTAGGAAGTACTTTACAGTGGAAAAGCATGAATATTAGCAAACGCAGCCAAAAAGAAGAGTATTTAATCTTTACATTATTCACTTTATTTGTATTCATACAATCCCGTTATTCATTTATAATCAGAACAGCACCATAAAGTTAAGAAATACCACCCACCTGAACACCAGCTACAAGTTTAAAAATAACAGTACACACCAAAAAAAAAAAACAAAACCCACACATGTGGCAGAGCAGAGAACTGGATGTCAATCTCACAGTACCACCGAACCATATCAATTCTTGCTTTGAAGAGGCACAATTAAAATAGGCAAACAACATTTTAGGACTGCTATTTCACAACTAGAAGAGGAGGTCAGAACAGGCATTGCAGTAATACATTTGGGAGATGGAGCAATGAATCTAAAGCAGGATTTTGGAGATTGGGAATGAAAACTTAAAAGGTGCTTTTCTGTTTCTATCAAGGATTTGAAAAGAGTAATTTAATTGTCTCCTTTGAAGATTCAACTTATCCTTCCAAGTAGCTATTGTGATTGAATGATAGTAGAAATCTTCCTGAAGTCATGGCTTCGTTTCAAAGATCTTTGCTTAAGATAACTTTATTATATACAGAATGTTATATTACTGCAAAACAACAGGTAAGAAAGTTAAAAATCCACTTAACTAACACTGGTGATACATCCTATGATAACACACATTGTATGCATCCTTTCTATATGCAACCCTATGAGAAACAACTACAGACTACAACTTGCAAAAAATGGCCTTAACTGATCTCTGTAAAGACAGTAACATTACAGCAAAGATACTGCAAATTCATATAGTCAACTAATGACTCCACACAAAACACTTCCACAGTTTGTCTACACAGGATGTTCCCAGCAGACCCAAAGCAGCTCTGCCCTGGCTCCCACACACCCAGCTACTTTGGTGTGGCACAGAGCTCCGTGTAATATAACCTTGCCTACACAGGGCTTGTTAGCTCAGGTTTGGTGATGAATTAACCACAGCCACCTGGCTCCTGACCAGCTCAAAGCACGAGCCGAATTTGCAACATAGCATTTAGACACAACTGAGAGCGTCTCATAATGAAATTGCTTACTCACCTTATTCACCTCACCTACTTCATCTAGTGGAATAAACTACTCACCCATATTGCTACACGAAAAGCATTCGCATGGAAGATCGAGGGCCCTGTTTATTCACACCCAAGCTTACCGAACTCCAGCTCTTCCAGGTAGAAAAATATGTGCTTAATGAAGGTCAAAACCAAAGTAAGCAATCTTTGCTGACAGCAAAATCAATGGCACCCACTGCCCTTGACAGCATTTCATACGATACACCTCTGAACCTTATAAACAGAAAACAGCTGCTAACAGCTCCAGGAGGTACACTAATAGTAGGTATCTCACTGACGAACCTGCAGGACTCTGGATCTCTGCTTAAGCAGGAAACCAAACTGGCTTTTTTTTAAGCCAGTCTGCGTACCACAGGCAACACAACCTCACAGCTACACCAAACACTTAAATCTGCCTCCTGCTTTGTTTCCTTTGTGGCAGGAATAGTGCATCCATTGCACACACACCACAGAACGACTATAGCCCGAGCCTGTACCACAAGAGCCAGCACATTAATCTCAAAATGTTTTTCTGTTACTATGTAAAAACGTCATCTGGCTTTCAGAAATTGGCTCCTGTTTCAATAAAATGGTTACATTAATAAATAAATAAATAAATCACGGGCTTATAGTCCCATCTGCTATAAAAATATGGATACATGCTGCTCATTAATAACAATATTAATTAATAGACTTAAGTCTATTTGGTTTTTATTCTACTGATGAGTTTCAAATTTTAGGGAAATCCCCTAGATAATTCAAATACCTATTGAAGTTTATGAAAGCAGGAGGCCTTGTAGAAAGCAAGTCCATATTTACACCTAATCCCGTATCAGAAAATCTGCTTGGCAGCCAGTAGATGCAAATGCCCCAAACGCAAGGCAAAAAGTGTCCGGCAGAACTTTCACCATCCCAGACACCAAAGTCAATCAGCCATAAGACTCAAACCCACAGGAAACCAGACTTCATAAGTTCCGGTACTCACGGAAATACCTGACTTCTATAAATGGTAACATTTTCCACATAACATCTACTGCGAGCTTCGTTAGCACATCAGGCTCGGTACCCTGCAAGGTATCTCCCTGCCCTACCCTAGACATTCACGTGCAAGCTACCCAAATATTTTCCTTTCCAAATGTTATTTTCTTTAAAAATACATTAAATATTTCCTTTAAAAATCCACAGCTAGTCCTATTTATGTGACTATTTGCTGGGTGGAACAAAGTTAGATGCTAAGCTGGAAATACCGTAACAGCTGAGTATTTTAACTGGCACCACCCTCGTAATGACATGCCTGTGTGTCATATCAGCTATAGACTCCACAGCCTTACAAATCTGACGTCTCCCAGCTTGAAAAATTAATTCAGCAGGTTTAGCAGAGTTTCCCATGTACATGTTCACCAGCATTCTTGCATTAAAAACACCCAGGAGCGTTGTAGAAAGTGTATATTCATGAGTTATTGCTTCTCAGTAACAAACTCCGTAGCTGACTCGGATGGGTCCATACACTATCCCTCCATAACTGGATGTGTCACACCATAATACAATTTATGTTAAAGTAATTTTTCTGTTAAATATAAACCCATAGTGGAGGTCACAGATTGTTTTCAAACACTGAAATTTTAGCTCTTTCCAGATTAAAAAAAAAATCAATAGCCTTATTACCTGTGCTGTTCTATCAATACAGGTGTGCACTATTTCCATAGATTAGCAGTGTTATACAAGGAACTTGTCCTAAATAAACATAAATTAATATAATAAGGATGCTGCAACCCCTTGTGCACCTAACACTGCTGGGCTTGGGTAACTTTTTTCCCCAAATTTGAAAGCAAACATATGGCAATATATAAGACAACCATGCTACTATTTCCTTAACACAGGCACCAGATGTATTGAGAAAAGGCAGGTTTATTCCCAACTTGAGTCTTTCCTGACAGCTCGTTGCTGAGTTTTTATACCTTGAACTTCGCTGAGGTTTAGAGGTTTATTGTGTTGCATTTTATTTTATACGTGTCACAACCAGAGGGTGAGGGGAGAGGGGTGTAGAGCACTGAGGTAACACTGGATTCAGTAATCCAGTAGATAGCAGAGTCTTGATTAAAGATATTTCTCCTGATTAAAAACGACCCACCCATGAGAATCAAAGAGACGGGAATTTGGAGACTTGCCAGTTCATACAATAACTGTGTTTATTTGTCTTAATAAATATTTAAGAAACATGACTTGTGGCATTTGATATATCTGAGTCCATGGTTAAAAGGCCTCCCTCCATGACATAAGCAAATACAGTCTATCCTCTTTATTTGTCCAACTTCTCTTCGACATTCAAGGCTAATCTAGTTTTAGGTCAGGAAAACGACTGCGGTCTATCATTTTAAACAAACCATTGTAGTAAAACGTGAACAGGAAATTCCTAACTACACTGTTCAAAGAACAATGATTAGAAAAACAACGCAAGCTCACGAAGTACAAGGAGCCTATGAACTATCACGGGACGGTTTGGGTGGACTATAAAAATAAAAGTCAAACACATACATCTAGTTACCTTGCTCATTTTTTCTTTCCCCCTACTGCCCCCCAGTCCCCACACCACCCTGCCCACTGGGGCCAGGGGTTCTTCGGACCTTGTGCAGGGAGAAGCCTTTGGATCTGAAGGGGGAAGAGAGCAGTATATACAGCTCTGTCTGATACCTTGGAAATATCCAGCCTGTGGGAGTTAGCGCAGGCATGCCATTCATTCCACAACATATAAATGCCCTCTTTAGAGCCTCATCTAAGCAGCAGTTTCATCTGGATTTTGAGGCACAGGTCTGCCTTGTTTTTCAATAAGTTGCAAGCTATTTTTACCATTTAA
>VXBJ01003839.1:280908-321083 GCA_013400055.1 Nycticryphes semicollaris
CCTGTGGGGAAAGAGGAGGAGGAGGAGGAGGACGAGGGAACCGGCCGGGCCCGGCTTCCGCGGCGCGGGGTGCGGCCGCCTGGCCGGGCCCGAACCCAGACGCGTCGGCTACGGAGAGAGGGCGGCAGCCCTCCGGCCTGGGCCCGGGCCGGGAGAAGGTGGCTGAGGCCCTGTCGGGGCCTGACCTGTCCCGCCCCGGGGCCTGTGCTCTGGCACTGCCCTTTGGAGAGGGCGAAGAGACAGAGGAGCCATGGGCGGCCCTGGGTGGGTCACGCATCCCACCGTGCCCACCCAAAAAAAGCCTCGGGAGTGCTGAGCAATCGGGACGTGGGTAGGAATGTGGGGAAGGGTGAGAGGTCCCGATGCAGAGTGAGAAAAGATTATGGAGGAGAGGTGTTGAAGACCACGCGATCTTGCTGTATCGATGGTTTGGATAAAGGATGGTGGAAGATTGTACACCCGACTTGACATGTCAGCCTGGTCCCTTCATCTCATCCTACAGAGCAGCTGTGTATGATTTGACCTGAGCCGGCTGGAGACCGCAAAGTATAGTTCTAGCTACCACATAGAATTAAATTCACCAACTTAGTTAGAACAGAGGTAAAGTTGGCCTGTGGTACTCTATGACTTTCCAGGATGCTGACTTCGGCCAAACCTTTGAAAATCTGGAAACAAAGAGTTAATGTAATGCAGACTAAGCTGTAAAAACTAGGAAAGGAGTTAAAAATACATTCTCAAACAGCCTTAACTCAGCCCCCTGAAATTGGCAATACCCTGCCATGGATTATATTGCAATTCCAATTATGTTCCAATTGCATTCCCTCTTTTAAGTTACAGCTCTATGAACATTAATTGCTGCCGCGTGGTTATAAATGCAGGAAATTAGAGGGCTTTTGCTCCTGACTTAGGCCCTTTTCTCTCTTATTCCCACAGCTTTCACGAAACCATTAGTTATCAAAGAACAGAGCAGTGCGTGAGAGAAGCAGTATAGATAACGGAACAGATCAGGTGTTTTACCTGTGTTTCACAGCTTATTTCAATAGGAATAGACTGGAGTCTTCTTACGAGGGCTGTTGTCAGCTGTGAGGTACGATGGCAGAGTAATATGTGGGTTGAGTGATGAAAGCAAAGCAGGATATGAAGCTCTGAGGGTAATGGTGAAGAAGATTAAAAATGTGCTGAGAGTGTAAAAATTTAGCAAATGTGAGGTTGTAGATTTGACCTTCAAAAGCACAGCAGCTTATGTTTGGATCAGCTCGTCTCAACAGAGGTTTTGCTTCAGCAAAGATGGGGTCCCAAGAGTTCAGTGGAATCTGCAGGAGCAAGGTGCTGCTTGTGCGTTATGAAGTTCTTGAGATGTATTTCAAAGAGGGCAGAGTTAAGGCATGGTACAAACTCAGTATTTTTCAGTGGTTGCAGTTTCTATTATTTTAAGTATTGTCTCCCAGGTTTTCAGAGGTTTTATTTAGCAGAGGTAAGCATTCTCAAATGACCGAGGTCTATGTTAACAAAAGTTTTGGGACATCAAATTGTCTTGTTTTAAAAAAAAAAAAAAACAAAACAAACTTGTCCTCTCTGTACCACAGCTTAACTCTCCCTACATTGCTTTTAATGTCCTTGCAGCAATTACCTTAGCACAATGTCTGCACAGCACCATGCCAAGACACCGGACTAGTTCATAATACCTGGAAGCAGTAAAGCCAGGTTGCTATAATAATCCACCAAGACTAATGAGCCCTGCTGAGGATACGTGCAGCATCGCCCTCCAACATGGTCTGGCTCTTCCTCGTCAGTCTCTAGGGTCCCAAGAGAGGGTCAGGCTTCAGTGAAAGACCTGTAGATAGAGGCTGCAGAAACAGTGTGGGGCTGATCGTGGAGACAGCAAAAAGGTTTCAAAGGGGGGTGGGGAGCTCAACACAGCAGTGGGCAAGAGGGGAAATGACGGGATTGAGTGTGGAACATTTCGTTCAGCTCATAGCCCTTCGACTAAATTCTTGTCTTAACTTTGGCAAATTGCTCCTGGTTAGAGCCAGAAAAGGACTTGGCTGGGCTGTGGTTTCTCAGGCAGAATTATGATGCACATGTTCCATGTAAAACATGAGCTGTATGTCCAGTGGGGCCTGGATCTCATGGATTCATTACAAATGCAGTTGAGGATGAATATGCTGCTATGTAAAGGACAGGTCCGAGATTTTCAGGTGCACTGGAGCTGCTTCTGCAACTGATAGGTTACACCTCACTAAATCTTGAACAAATGTGAAAAAAATCCTTAGATTCTGCCTGGGGCAAAGTTTGCAGGCTAAACATGGGAACACATCTTAAAAACCTCAGATTTAAGTGTCCTAGACTCCAGGTTTAACTTTTAGCCTCTCTGTGTTTAGAAAAGTCATTAGCTTCAGTTAGGAGCTGAAGCTTCTTAACTGCTCATGAATAAAGGTGTTGAAAAACCTGATTCCAAGAATCCAGCCAACTGTGCACAGAGCTGCCTACAGTAACCAGTAGGAAATGATAGGGCTGGCAGTTGCCTCACGAGAATAGAAACTCCCTCTGTCTGCAGCAGGCTCACGCCAAGATGCCAGGCAGGAACTCTCAATTATTTTTCAGGCCAGAATGGTACCCTTCCTCGGATGTTACCTCACCCTTCTGCCTGTTCCTTGGGAGGAAATGAACAAAGCATTCAGGCGCCAAGGATTCTTTTTGAGTAACATGAAAAGGCAAGAAGAGAAGAACCTGAAAAAGTGACTGCAGTTTCCCTGCCAAAGCACTAATTTGCAATGCGTTCTGCGCCATCCTCACCGTACAATGAAACCCTCCCGAGCCTGCATTTCTGCTCACTCCCTTTTCTTTTCCTTCCTCTTCAATGTCTGTCATGCTTCATTAGGGTAAAGGGAGAGAAAGGGATGGAGAACCTGATGCAACACAGCATCTCTCTGGTTTGGGTTGCAGAAAGAAACACCTCTGCCAAAGAAATAAATGACAACCTGCATAGGATGGAACAGGTAATAATATGGAAGATTTCTACTTAGAAGAGACTGAAGTCTGCCAATGAAATGAAAAGCTCACAGTACACATTTTAATCCATCTGCACAAGTGCCAATGTGTCATATTTCATATAAAGGTGTAACTTCGTAAATTTACATCATTCCCCCCTCTCATATCTTCTCTGTATATACATAACACACATCTTGATTCTCATATATTTTGCACACCTTCATTCCACACCTGTTTTCCTTTCCCTACATCTTATTCCACCCACAAGCATTGCTCACACGTTCACTCATTCCTCAGGCACACCTATTCCCATTAACTCAAAATTACACAAGCAACTTTTCTTTGTGTACCCTCCCTTGCCATCCTCAGTGTTTATAATCACAGATTCTACCTGCACGTCTTCTCTGTTATCCACGCTCTTATACCCACCTCCATAACTGATATCGCAACATTTTCCGAAGAAAACATAGATAACATTTCCCATTGTAGGTTGGAGATAACAAGTCCCAACTTTCCTACAGTTCACATGAAAAGCCCTTAATCCTGCATAAAAATCAAAACCTAGTTTTGGCACTCCACATCTTCATCACAATTGCTGAAAAAAGGCAGCCAGTCAAAACTGTTTATCTCATTGTGTATAATAACAACAACTCCATCCTTACCTTCTAGTTGTGAGTACTCATTTGCAATTGTTTTCCCATTTCCCAGATCTTCCAGCCTGTGTGGGACCTTTATACTGTCTTCACACCTAACTGAAAATTGCCACTTTTTTGTGGATGTCTTCTGGAGTGGCAGAGCAAAGGCTCCTTCGTCAGCGTTGCCCTTCTGATGGCTGGCTATCACACTCATCCTTCAGCCCGGGGCTTGCTACTTTTCCCATACTAAACGGAATAAAAGGCTCATAAGAGACCGGGATGTAATTAGCTCTGTCCCTCCAGCTCTCCTCTGTTCACCACACACACAGACACACGTATGTAAAAACAGAAATATAAATGCAAAGATAAATTAGAGGTAGATGTGCATGCATATGCATGTACACATTTCTCCAAAGTAAATAAATCTACACGCTGTATATGACAACCTACTAAATGGCTGATTTGCTTCACCGCTGAGTAATCTGTCTCAGGGGAAGGCTCTCCTTGGGCTGCCATACAGAGATTGAAGCCTCCTGCAGCACGGTGGAAACCATGCCCCACATTTGCAGCCACAGGCTGGTGCAGTGTCTGAAGCTCTCTCAGAGGGTTGCTGGGCAAAGGAGACATCTTTGGGATCTTGGATTTAAATACGTGAAACGAGGTGGGTCACTGACCCTTCTGTAAAGGTAGTAATGAAGATGGCATGGAAGGGTAACTGGATGAGTGCCAATCCCTGTGGATTACATAGGGATTCGGGGATGTCATAACAGGTAACATGGAGAGATATGATATGTAGTAGGATCAATGGTCACCTACTTCAGAGGAACCAAAGAGTAGCAAACCCTCAAGCCTCGCTTGCTGTCAGCAGCCAAGAGCAGGGCTCTGGGAATAGAAGACCTGTCAGTGGTCATTCTCTGGCTCAGCTACAGGTGTGAAGGGTGCCGAGACATAAAGCAGAAATGTAAAATCACTGAGATTTCAGGATGGAAGACAGAGGAGGGAGCTGAGTCTGTGTACATGTGAAGGACGCAAGTCTTTCCCTCTGCACACTGAGCAGGTCTGGTAAGATACTTTTCTTGAGGCAGGGTATTTCCACATAGGAATAAAACTGAAAATCCCAAGTCAGTGAGAAAAAGAAAACCAGTTAAGTGTAACCCAAGTTAAGTCTAAACTTAACATGAAGTGCAACTGAAAGATTTCACAGACGAGAGTGTTTTATCAGGAGAAGATTTATTCATTCTGCAGCAAGGAGTCCATCCGAGAAAAGGAGAAGTAATTCAACAAGCCTTTTGTAGTCTTTGATTTTTAACTCCCACGTTCTTTTTTTCATAGTAATTACAATTAAACGGACCATGGAAGGTCTGTAGTCACAAGCTTTGGGTCAGTAGTCCACATCCAGCCAAAGAAATAATAACAAGCTCTTCTTTAATTCTTCACTTCCTGGTAGGGAAATAGCATAAAGAGTTGCATTGCCATAGTGCATAGTATGCATAGATGACACATGAGGTAGATGACAAAGAGGACTGTACATCTGGGCACATGAAGAGAACAGTGCCTTGCAGTATATTTCAGTTGAAGTGTTAAAGGTGTGGCTAACCTTTGAATTAATGTGAATCAAGTGCAAACTCACTGCAATGAAAGGTATACATGACTATTTCTTCTCATATCATTATGCCCATAAAACACTAAAATATGTATATAATGTGCATTTATAATGCACATTTGAAATTCCGTGGCATGCCAAAATTTGTCATCTATTACATTGATTTAATACCCAATATACAGGTGGAATTATTGAACAGAGAATTTTAAAGAACCAGACTATGAAGGAACAGTGAGATATACTCCTATAAGCTTCACAGCTTAATAAGGCTATATTAGCTGCAAATGGAAAAGTTATGAAATATACAGAAGTTAGATATTAAATAATTGTAGCAATGGATTTAAATATAGATCAATTCCCCTGAGTGTACAGGCCTGCTTACGTCCAGCTTGCACATCCCCTTCTAATCCTCCATTGCATGACACCTACTCATTTGTCTCTAAAAGGCCTGGGATAAAGGCAATGTGAATTTCTCTTTATCATTCCTAATATAACATTTCACTTGACTTATTTATCAGCTGTCAGTAGTATTTGCTTTGAACATTTTAAGTGCTCATACGCAGGAAATCTCACTGACCATGTCTCCCTGGACAAATCCCATTCTTCATGCTACACCCCAGCTTGCCAACCATTTAAATGTCCACATTCAGCATTTTATCTATCAAAACATTAAGGGTGTTTGTAATTATGAAAAGTTTTTAAATGTTTTTCTCATGGAGACACAAATTTTGCACGTGCCTTCCTGGGGTACGTTCTGTCCCAGTCAATTTTCAAGTCTGAAGCTCATCACAAACCGCTGTGCATAAATTGCACAACATTTAAAATTTTAGATTTTTTAAATTCTCTGTAGGGATCTGATGAGTCATCAAGCTACTTCAGTCAATATAACACTCCTGCTCTAACGTCCCACAGCAGGGCCCGAGAGGGTTGGGGGTAGTTACTCCACAGTTGCCACTCTCTCATCTCTGTCTTCACTGCAAATACTCACCCACTTATTCTATTTGCAAACTTAAGCCTATTTCACTTAAGTGCTTTCCCAGACAACTATAAATAGGCTCTTGGAAGTGGTAATTAAGTCAGGACCACATTCACTCACAGGAATTTAACAGCTTCTCCTGGCAGAATACAATTGTTTTTTCCTCCTCCATCCAGGTCTTTGCAATTGGCCACAGAGGACCTGGAACGCTTTAGTGGTTCAAACCATTTGCAGTATGATTGTATACTGGCACGTTATTATTCCTTCTGCCTCATTATTCCTGCTGCTATTAATTTTTATTAAAAAAAATATTGTTGAGAAACAGATCCAGTCTGAACACAGACTTGTCATGTGCCCAAAATAAAATGGGATGGTGGAAGAGAGGGTGGAATTGACCTACAGGACTCAAAGACTGGAGGATGAGATGGTGGGTGCTAGGGAAAACCAGTGGAGATGTGAGCAGAGAAAATTGTGAACTCCAGTGTACAAAAATATATTTCAGCTGGCTGAGATTAGAACTTAAGGCTCACTGTACTGTATTTACCCCATGTTATACTAACTTCAGTGACTCCAACAACCATTTTCTGTTACTTGTGTCATGGTAACAAGTTGCTATAAGTCAACTTCTCTGAAAAAGAAAGTTGAAGTTAGCTTGGGGTTTTTTTCCGAATGTTAGCTAACTTGGAGGAAAAAACATTATCTTCCGGAGTTTTGTTTCACTTTAAAGTAAGGGGGAGTTATTTGTCCTGTTAGATTTTACAAAGAAACTTCTCATGCCAGCATGCTTTTATACAGTTGGTGATCACATCCCATCACATTTTCAGCCCCAGCAGGACCTGCGTTGGGAGAGCCAGCACGTGTGCTGTGCCACCCCATGACGAGAGGTCCCCTCCCTGCTGCTGGTGCTGCCTACTGTTCAGACAGGGGGCTTTATGGAAGGCCTGAGGGTAAATGTATTCCCTCTCCTGCATAAAGCTTTTAAAAAACAGAAATAAAGAACTTTCTAGATGAATTACCATATATAGGCTTTCTGCAGGATTCCCCAGCACACTTGCACAGTGACTCCCAATTACTTCAACAACACTGTAGTGCTTGTTCTCACATTGACATCACCGGAGAGATATTTATTCCAACACAAGATGTTGGCTGTGCAGAATATGCCCAATTTTGTTTTACAAAAGCACATTATTATAGCTAATTTTTCATTTTCGTCCAAAGATGTATTGTCTGTGGTATTGCATATTTTTAGTGAAAAAACCAACACAAAATAACCCCCTGCAGCCCCCATTTTTTTCCATCTGAAGAAACATGCCAGTTCATATGTGTTCCAGTAAGTATAGTATGCATTTCAGTTCAGTAGTATGAGAACAACACTGGCAGCGCGCGTTGTAATTCAGATAGTGGAAATATGCCATAAAACCTGTGTAACGTGAGAATGATTCTAACAAGTCAAATCAAAGTCCATCCAGCCCAGTACTGTGTTTCTAATGGTGGCCACCACCAGCTGCCTAGAGGTAAGGACAAATCAGACACACAGTGACACTTTTCAGGAACAATCTTCCAATCTCCAGCGAATTCCAGCTCAAGATGTTCTGCCCCGAAGCTTTTATCCTTATATTCAACAGCTCCTGCGGGATTTTCTTTATTGAAGATCACAGAATCACAGAATGATATGGGGCTGGAAGGGATCTCTGGAGATCATCTAGTCCAACCCGCCTGCCAAAGCAGGTCCTCCTAGAGCACATTGCACAGGAACTTGTCCAGGAGGGTTTTGAAAGTCTTCAGAGACAGAGACACAACCACCTCTTTGGGCAGCCTGTTCCAGTGTTCTGCCACCCCCAAAGTGAAGAAGTTCTTCCTCATGTTTAGATGGAACTTCTTATGTACAAGTTTGTGCCCATTTCCTCTTGTCCTTTCACTGGGCACCCCTGAAAAACCACTGGCCAGATCCTCTTGACACTCATCTTTTAAGTATTTATAGGTGTTGATGAGATCCACCCTCAGCCTTCTCTTCTCCAGACTAAAAGGATCCAAGTCCCTCAACCTTTCCTCATAAGAGAGATGCTCCATGCTTCTAATCATCTTTGTGGTCCTCTGCTGCACACTCTCCAGCAGTTCCCTGTCCTTCCTGAACTGAGCCCAGAACTGGACACAGTACTCCAGATGGGGCCTCATCAGGGCAGAGTAGAGGGGCAGGATAACCTCCCTTGACCTGCTGGTCATACTTTTCTGGATGCACCACAGGATGCCATTGGCTTTCTTGGCCACAAGGGCACATTGCTGGCTTATGGTCATCGGTTGTCTACCACGACCCCCAGGTCTTTTTCCTCAGAGCTGCTCTCCAGCAAGTCAGCCCCCAACCTGTACTGGTGCAGGAGGTTATTCCTCCCCAGGAGCAGGACCCTATGCTTGCCCTTTTGTTGAATTTCATTAGATTCTTCTCTGCCCCAACTCTCCAGCCTGTCCAGGTCTCACTGGACGGCGGCACAGCCTTCTGGTGTGTCAGCCTCCCCTCCCAGTTTTGTGTCATCAGCAAACTTGTTGAGGGTACTTTCCATCTCTTCATCCAGGTCATTGATGAAAACATTGAAGAGGACTAGACTCAGTACTGACCACTGGGGGACCCCCTTGTTACGTACCTCCAACTAGATTTTGTGCCACTGATCACAACCCTCTGAGCTCTGTCTTTCAGCCAGTTACCAATCCACCTCACTGTCCACTCCTGTCTTATCCACACTTCCTAAGCTTACCTATGAGGATGCTGTGGGAGACAGTGACAAAAGCCTTGCTGAAGTCAAGGTTGACAACATCCACTGCCCTCCTCTCATGATTATTTATACACTATGAGAAGTATTACCTTTTGTTTTGAACCTTCGTGCTATTACCAGTTGATGCCTCCTAGCTGTTGTGCTAGAGGAAACTGATTATTCTCTGTCTTTTCCTTGAAGATGCATCACATGCCCCCTCCGTCTTTGCCGTGATGTGTTTTTTGAGATCTTCCCCACCTTATCAAGGAAGAAATATCTTCTTTATTTCACTCAACTTGGACTGAAGTGATCATTGCCCCTTATTCACCATAATGACTGACCAACAAATTAGAAAACAGGGTTGGATAATAGCCCCCGTTAGTCTGTCCTTTCTGAAATGAAGGCAAAAATACAACCCAATGGTTTATTTTGGCCTTCGGTGCATGTTCCATGTGCGGTGGATGTACATGAACGTGCTGAATCTCAGAAAAACAGAATTCCTTACAGAATTCCCTGGTATATGCAGACCAGGAAAACACAGCCATGGTATTATTATATTCATGTTATAGGAGTATTGCATTCATAACCAGAATAGTTCCTCTTACATAGCAGTCATTTGTTGAGGGATTTTTTCTTTTTTGTTGGCATGGGGTTTTGGTGGTTTGTTTGTTTGGTTCTTTTAATTTATTCTGTGCCAGCCAAGCTGGATGGATACCGTTTTTTTAAGCCAACAACACCCTCAGAAACCAACTCAGTATTTTCCAGTGGTGTAGCAGATCATTGTTAGATGCAGGACATATGCAAAGAATGTCTAATTTCTTTATTTTCTAATGTTCAAAACAGCAAAATAAAAATAAGCAAAATCAGTTTGATAATTGTCCTTTGTAATTTTTGTCCTCTGTCATCCCTGAGTGAACATTGTCTCACCAAAGCTATTTAGACAAATTACCTAGGCAGAAGAGTACTATGTCCTCTGGGAGCTTTTAAGGTTCAGATATCCTCAGGTTCCTGTTAAGTTTACGTGAACATTTACATTTAAACTGGCCTCCAGAGATTATTTTTAAAATATGACTGGATTAGTATTCTCAGTGGATCACATATAATGTTAAAGAAAGTTTAAGTGATCATTTTGGCTACTTAGAATTTTTTCCAGTGTTTAAAAACCTGTAATTGGCTTTTAAAATTTACTTCTAAAATCTGTTGGCCCTTTAAAATCAAACTTGTAAAATCAAGGCTCCTTCCTTTTATTTTGCCTTTACTATAGGAAAATCTTCAAGCTTCTGTAATGCCTAGCATTGTGAAAAACATTTTGCTATACTTGGTGTAGCAATAATACAGCCTAAGGAAAATCATCTGCTGAGCTCACTATATTGAATTAAGATCAGTATACAGCAGTGAGCTTCTGTCGCTAAACTGAGAGATCTGGCACAAAGTTACATATCTACTTTTTATTCATTACTTGATCCAATGCCTCAACTGCACAGAAAAATCCTTAAGTCAAGATCAGTGCCCTCAGAATGATTTGATGCTGGGGAGATCCAAGCCAAATTACTCTTTGTGTCATGGCAATATAACGCTGAAGATCTGGTCTGGCTCCAAGCAGAGCAAGCTTCTCTTTAAGTGCCCATCTAGAAAAGTGAATGTATTTTCATCTCTGTTGACTCTATCAGCAATGTGGGCATCTAGTTGGAAACCTCTGGATTTTTATGTCCAAGTTACACAGTTTGAATTGCCTGAAGCAGATAATGAAGATACTACCCTTCAGTAATATCTGTTATAAACGGCTGCCCAGCATCACAAAGAATGAAGAGGTTTGTGGCAAAGGCAGGGCTGCAACCCAGTTCTCCAGGGCGGGAGGCAGCTGATTTAATCACAAGACTTTCTCTTTGCACAGTGTCTGGCCTCATTCACTAAACATGTCCAGCTCTTAGGATGCAAAAGTGAAAAATGCAAAGTTCTGTCAAAACCAAAGTTGAAAGGTTTAAAACACTACCGAGTAAGTAGCTGAAGAGACCTTCCTGGATGACCAGCATAGCACCAACCAGCACCACTAATGTTAGACTCTGTGGGTCCAAGGGCCACAAGTGTTTTCTTCACAAGCGCTGACACTGGGATTACTTCCATGAGGGAAAGTTGAGGGACTGCAGCTTTTTCCTTTTAGCAGTTGCCAGTATCCTGCAGAGACCCAGCCGAAAAATGGAAAGGAGGCAACCATACCCAGCTTCCAGGCCTGGCTGTCCTAAAAAGTTTAAAAAATGTCCTAAAAATGCCTAAGTTATGCCTTGGTTTGTAGGTCTCAGACAACGCTTCTGCCAGTCACTGACATGACTGGGGGAAAACAAATCTGCAGGCCATTAAATGTTTCATGGAATTGAATCAACACGAAACCCAAACCAAACCAAGGAAACCCAAAATCAAATAGTATATGCAGTATGCCTTAAGTCTGGTGGGATATAATTTTAATCTATGCTTGAATTGAAGATTGAAGATTTAATTTCATTGTCAGATCTGATAGAACAATACAGAGGTCACAAAGAAAAAAAATAAAGGATAAAGAAAGCATTAATTTCATTAATTTACAATGCTATTCAGAATGTGATACTTGTGTACATGATAGCTATGGTCATCCATTGAATCTTCCCATTGCCATCCAGTTGGCATACCTTATTAGTATGCGCTTTTCAATAGCTACTTGCTCTGCTGAAGTTTTGGCCAGCATACTTAGGATGTCCTATATTCTGCTGTGAGAATAAAGGAAAGTCTAGAAAATCAGCAATGGCCATTTCAGGTGGTGTTCTGTTTCCTGTTGTGAGATTCCTGACTGTGGTTTCTTTTTCTGCTGTGGTTGTCAACATTAGGATGAAGTTTTAGGACCACACTGTTCTAAATATGCTCCTTGAAGCATATGTCAGAGGTATGCTTTAGGGCTGCAATAGCAGAATTTTGCTTTTGGCTGGAAAAACTTAAAAATTACATTTTCCTTTCCACAGAGGTTATTCCAATGCTTTTTTTTTTTTTTTTTCCTTCAAGACAGACTGTATATGAATGAGGTTAATGGCAGCTAATTTTCCTAATATCATTACCTTTAGGGAGTATCGCATTACTAGAATTAAAATGACATAAAATCCTCCCCTCCCCAACACCACCATTATTTATTACTACTCTATTAATAGATCCTGTAACTTGGTTTTATTAACAAAAGATATGACTGCATATTTGGTAGTAACTCTCTTGATATCAAGGCAAAAAGCCACAAGATTGGAATCATATTTTCGCAAAAACACTTTCTAACAATAGACAGAATTCACACCAAAGAGCATCTTGCTAAGAATAGATGGAATTATTATGTAAAAATGCTTCATGCACAATGGAAAAAATTCCAATAATGTTGGCTGAGGCGCTATGACAATTTGTGAGAAAAAGAAAACGATGTTGCTCAAGTGCAGAAAAATGTTTTAGCTCTGCAAGGCTGCTGCTTGATTGCTCGGCCCCAGCTAAACATTTCATACTCTTTTGGAAGAACTTACCCTTTTTAAAAATTTGCCACTTTTAGGTATTTATCTCTCTCCTACATTAAAAATGCAGTTGTGACTACCATACGTGAATGAAAATTGAGGTGACTTTTTTTTTTTTATTTAAGATCATTGGGGTTTTGAATGTGCATCATCCCCATGTAACTTGGGCTGAAGAGGCAAACCGCTTCAGTCATGTTTTCAAAGCTACCCCACTAACCCTCAAAACACCATTAGATGATACCTGCACACAGTCAGACTGCAGTTGGGCTGCCAGTGTGCTACAGCTCTGTATTACACTGGCTAATACTCTATCACGCTTTCCTTACACGTGTCTGTACAACAGAATCCTACCATTTTTAAACACTAGCCCTTAATTAGCATAATTAGCAACAGCAGCTTCTTCATTCTCAACTTTAGCATCCCCCATAGAATCATAGAATCATTCAGGTTGGAAGAGACCCTTGGGATCATCGAGTCCAACCATCAGCCCTACTCTACAAATTCCTCCCCTACACCCTATCTGCCAACAGCACATCTAAACAACTCTTAAACACATTCAGGGATGGGGACTCAATCACCTCCCTGGGCAGCCTATTCCAGTGTCTGACCACTCTTTCTGTGAAAAATTCTTTCCTGATGTTCAGCCTACACCTACCCTGTTGTAGCTTGAAGCCATTCCCTCTCATTCTATCGCTAGTCACCTGTGAGAAGAGACCAGCACCAACCTCTCTACGATGTCCTTTCAAGTAGTTGTACAGAGCGATGAGGTCTCCCCTCAGCCTCCTCTTCCTCAAACTAAACAGTCCCTTTAGAGCTATGGCGGTTTTTCAAGGGTGACATGAATCAAGTCATCCCATTGCAATTACCATGAGAAAGGACAGTCTGCTGTTAAAGGTATTGTCAACGTACATGAAACATGCTTTGTATCATGTGAACATGTGACTTGAAGAAATCACTCCTCAAACATAGCTGCTATATCCTCACCAAAGCAAATGGGCTCACCTCCAGCTCTAGTGATGCCACAGTGAAAGAAGGACCATCGAGCAAGAGTCCATTGCCCTCACCGTGCAGGAAAGCAATGATCCCCACTGCTGCCTGCCCCCTCCTCCCTTTGCCTTGTGCCCCCACGAGCAGGGTGGGGAACCAAAAGCTGGGCAGCTCCATTGGGGTTGTGAGAGCGGGACCTGAGCGGCAGGTCACCCATCCAGAGGTCCGGCTGCAGGGCAACCCCAGATAGCAGCCAGCTGGGTGAATCTCAGTCTCAGCAGGTGTTTGGTGGGTTGAAAAGCAGGGAGGCCTGATTTTGATTTAGTAAAGACTTTCCTCTGCCAAAGCAGCTACAAGTAAATGTCTCTGTGTACCTCATTTGGAGAAATTTACAACCTACTGTAGAAAAAAAAAGGATACCTTTTATTAATAGATTCTCATTTAGATGTATTTTATTGAAATGCTTTCTTAATTTAATTTTGGACTTGCCTACCCATAAATTTGAAATGATCTAATGAACTCTGTTCCTGGCAGTCCAAACAAAATGTGGAGGTTTGAGCATAGACAGGGCTGTGGCATCAGAAGTATTGCTATGTTATGCAGCTGATAGGAAGGTTAAGTTTAAAGCTCTCCGGAGGGCACACCTTCAGAAGATAGCTTAATTCCCTTTTCCCACAAATCACTGTGGTTTTTTCCATGCAAATTTCTTGGTCTTCAATATCTTCTCTCATCCTGTGTGAAAAGCACCCTTGCATTTCAAAGTCTTTTTGAAGAGTCATGTCTGGAAACCAAATTTCCTTTCGTTAGTTTGTGGCTTCAACCTTCACTTCCTGTATTACCCACAAAATACAGAACTGCCTCTTTAAAAGGAAAAAAAGACAACCAAACAAAAAAAAAAAAACCAATGAGCATAGCTTGCAGTGATTTTTATGTTCTTTCACCTTTTCCTGCCACACTTCCTTTATTTTTGTCCATTAGGTTAATTGTAATTTCATCTGGCTTAGGCATCTGTCATTTTGTTTATCTTTTCTGTAGGATGCATACCAATGGCACTGCATAAGTAACAGTACAAGTGTGTTTATGTTAATAACAACAAGCATACAAGGAATTGTTCTATGTCAGGTGCTGTCTTACAGCATCCCATTAACAGAACAGATTACCAGTGAACGCTGAACACCTGTTTTTCACATTCTTTAGTAAATGACTAATGTTTATATACAAAGAGAAGGTGACCTCAATTGCAAGCTGTGGCAGCTGGCAATCACATTGCCAAATCTTTGCAAATGTTAGCCAGTTAGCAAAAACAACAGTTTTCTTTCTGTGACTTCCAGCCCTCAGCTTTATTTGTTCACGGCTAACTCAAATTTTACCTATAGCTGTAGGATCGCAGGCCAAAAAGCTTCCTGCAACCAGCTGCTGGCGCTGAGCATGCCCCTTTGATTGAGGTGGCACGATCACAGGATTTATCTTGACAGAAAACTTCACAGGTTATCAGAGAAAGAGGAGAAAGATCTTGTTAAAGCAAGGCAAAGCTGTACAGGGTCCCTAGAGGAGGAGAAAACCCAATTTCCTGCCTGGCTGGGATGGAGGGCAGGCGGAAAGGAGGAGGAAAGGAGATACTTCCATTGTTTACAACAGAATAGAAATTCCAGCTCACAGAGACTGAGAGGCAGAGTCCTGAAAAGATGTAACGACATTCCTCCTGCCTCACGTGTTCACCTCCAACTGGTCTTTGAGAAACATTTCCATAAATACCTTCCATGAGGAGAAGGTGAAATGTATTCCTAATTTTCCCATGAAACATGCACAGAACATGAGCTCCTGAACAACACACATTTCTAGAGGGAAGACTTTTTAATTGACATGAAGATCAAGGCAGCGCTATATTCAACAGACACCTCTAGTTTGGAGGGAAACAGATTTCCATATTCCTACCTAAGCAATGCCAGAGGCAAAGATAGTGGTATGACTGACAAACCACAGCCTCCAGTTTCCCTGCTCATGGCTACTGCAGATTAAAAGCCAGCGCAGTAACTATGAGAGAAACCAGCTATCTTTTCAAAGGAAATAACTTGTCTTACAAGGAAGCATTCAGAAGTCTTTATGAAAGCTAAAGAGCTGAACAGATTCTTATGGCAGCACTGAAGTAAAACCCAATGCATTAATTATTATCATTTTATACAGGCCAATTAAAAGTAAAGCAATTTAATTACTAATATCGATTGCAGTCTTTATTTCCCGGTTGTAAGAAAATAAAATCTTTTTAATGCATTTGCAATACTGGTCAGAGTCCTACAAATTGTTCAACAGAAACTTTACTCATTCGTATTCACAAAGCTGGTCACTCACATGGCACATGCATTTTGGTGATGAACCCATATTTGAAAAGCATGAACAAAGAACGTAAGTTCTACTTATTTCATGGTTTTGTCTCTTGTTTTAATTCAGTGGCTTATATTCCATGTTTTGTCATCTTTCATATCATTGTATGTACTGAAAGCTGCCTATGTATGGGTCTAGCATCTTTTCCCAGAAGTAATGTTACTTGAAATTCTTTGTTTCTATCCCAATATATTTTGGAACCCAGACCAAGCCTGAAGATTTTCAGCCAGAAAAAATGTTTATGCCACAACACATACCTATGTACATGCAAACACTCCCTCTTGCTGCACAGTATGACAAGGTCTTTCCAGCTTTGTAGATCTTTATTAGAATGTAGATTTATGGGTAGGCTTATCCAAATGAAAGCTGTTATGACAGCATCTGAGTTAAATTATGTGCAGCAACAATCATTTTTGGGGCAGTTTTGGTCTTGCATAGCTATTATTTGCCTTCTCTCCTCTGTCTTGTATTACCTAGCAATATTACTTGCTAAGGAGTTTCCCTTTTCCACCACATTTAAATTTTCAGGTTTTAATTTAGATAAAAAACCTGGAAGCTGGAATGGGAGGGAACTTAAAGATTTAGGTGTCAAATACTGACTTCTAGTCAAAGAATATGAAAAACTTCTGTTCAAAAGCAGTTAGACGTGAATCTTCCTTAAATCTCTTTTAAAATCCCAGCCCAAACAGTGCATTATGCAGCTACCCTTCTCTCCCAGCTTCCTTAAAGCTGTGTGGAATGACACCAACTTGAGTAGCACGTGTTTAAATGGTAGAGCAAAGCGCAATTCATTAGCTGTCTTTGATAGTTCTACGACACAACTGCATAGTTGTGTTTTCTTAGTTCTGTAATACCTAATTGTATAAAATCTTCCGAGTGTTTATCATACAATTTAAAGTGGATGTCATACTCTGCTACCCACATACCTTAATTATAGGTTTAAAAGTAAAGACAATATTCAAAATCATGTGTTTCCTACCTAGTCAAGGCTCTTTCTAGTTGTGTCTTTGAGAGAACCACAAGTTATTTTTAAATAAAAAGCTTTTTTTTTTTTTTCTTTCCATAAATTCTCCAAAGGAAGGAAGTAAGTCTTTACCAGAAGGCTCCTTAGGTTGGTTTCCTTTTACTGGCATAAGAAATGTCATTTGATGGTTTGCCTTGAAATTGAATGCAAACAGCTCATCACTGTCCAGGCCCTCCTCCAGATTGACTTCATCGGCCAGATTAAAATGTGAACAACCTGAAACATTCGTAAGGATTTGGCACGTGATACACAGTGTGTTTCTCAGGATACGTTTTTTGTAATGTTTGTTTTCCCCAACTGTCAGAGATGTGGCAGTGCTGTGGAGAGGAGATTACCAAACAATGTCAAGCACCAGGAATATTAAAGAGAGAAAGGAAAAAAACCTCACTGACAGTAAGATACTGAGGTCTTCAGAAGACAGGATTGTCCTTCTGCCCTAAAAACTGAAAAAGAAAAAAAGTCATTCACAATAACCGTAATTATTTTTGCCACACTAGTATAATTTAGGCAAAAATCCCCTGAGCAGCTGTAAAATAAACGTATCCTTTGTAGCATCAATAAATTACCATGCAAGCAACTGCCTCAGCTCGGGCTGCAGCAGAGTGGTCTACCATGTTGCCAGACTCAACAGCGCTGTTCCTGTACTAGACTCATGCCTCTAAGCTTCATTCCCAGTGTAACAAAGTAGAACCTTGGGAACGTTATATGTAAATTTAATTCTGCCCAGTGATACACACATAGCAGTACCTTCTCTTGTAATATGGAAACATTCGGTTTTTGAGGCACACCAGAGTAGCATCATGCAAGTGTGGGAACGTAGCGAGCCCCCTAGGAGGGCTGCAGCTCAATACAGCATGCTAGTAGTGCATGGTTCAACAAGCTTCATGGGTTCAGTCCTGTAAAACTGGAGTCAGATGAATTTCTGAAATTGATTTTTGAGAAGTGTTACAACTTCGAAGTCAGCAGAATAGGACAAAATGTATTGAGATTTCAGAAAAGAAAAAAAAAAATGTTAAGGGCATCTTTGTTCCAGTTCTTGCAAATTCTAAATTTGACCTCAAGAAACATTTTGTGAACATCAGTAGTGAAAAATGTTCCAGTGTGCAAAGGGAAGCTATGTATTATTTGGGGGAAAAATACTTTATTGAATGAACACAACTAATATATATTTCTTGCACAACATGCTGCAAAAATTCAAGAAAACTACACAAGGGGGAAAAAAGGTATTAATTTCATGACTGGAATTATGAGAAAAAGAGCTAAAGGGATGTAGAGGGTTTATCAGATATGTCCTGTAGCAAAACCTATTCTTCAGCGCCTTGGCCACACATCTTCTGAGAAAGATGAAAGTTGCTCTTGGACACTTCCATTGATGCATTCTCGTGCACTGCATCACCTTGTCTACCCCGTGATTGTGCTAAGAGGGGGCTACAATAAATCACCTTAAAAAACTCTTCTGTCTTGACAAGTAGGCTGGTTTGCAGACAGTGGAGAAAGGCAGCCTTCTGAGAACAGTTGGAGGTAGGGCTTCCAGGCGAGCTCTTGTAGAGAGAATTTTGACTCAAGTGCCCCTCACTACAAGAAACACATCGAGGTGCTGGAGCATGTCCAGAGACGGGCAACGAAGCCAGTGAGGGGTCTAGAGCACAAGTCTTACGAGAAGCGGCTGAGGGAACTGAGGTTGTTCAGCCTGGGGAAAAGGAAGCTGAAGGGAGACCTTATTGCTCCCTGAAAGGAGGTTGTAGTGAGGTGGGGTCAGTCTCTTCTCCCAAGTAACAAGTGATAGGACACGAGGAAGTGGCATNCCTACCTGGGCGAAGTGTCCCCTCCGCCATTCTCCATCTGGCCCCAAGAAAGACCTGCCTCCCTTCCCACATGGCCTACACCGGTCTGCCGGGCCTCAGCGGGGAGGAGGAAACCAAACCACAGCAAAGGCACTCATTTGCCCTCCCTGGTACCTGCTGCTTCGTTACAATGCCCGCCACACCACCTCCCACCTTCCGACAGCCCCCCGTGGCAGTGGCAGGACGGCTGGGGCACAGATAACCCTTGTGGCAGACACCGCATCGGTTGCACCAGGATACCCCGGGGCTACCGCTCCCCGCCGACCCGCTCGCCTCCGACCGCCTCCGGGCAGCGGGCGGCCCCCTCCCGCCCCGCCCGCCCCGTCCCTCCTCAGCCGGCAGCGCCCCCTGGCGCCCCACGGCAGCGCCGCACAGAGGGCTCCGGGCCCCACGGCGCGCCTCCGGACCGGCGGGCCTCGCTTTTCCGGCGGGCCTGGCTTTTCCTGCAGGACTCTGGCAGGTTCCAGCAGCGGGTTTTTTTTTGCGGGGGGAAGGACGAGGGGGAAATGAAGGCGGAGAGATCTGCGGCGCTGGAGTGCTAAGGCCGCCTTCGCGGGTCACGGTGCCGGCCAAGAGGAGAGCCCTCCATTGAATCCCGGGGGTGCTGAGGAGCCCAAGAGCCCCTGGCGTTTCCTCCTTTCCACTGGCTTTTCTCTCAGACCTGCCAGCTTTTCCTGGACTGACCATCCCGAATTATTGACCGTATGTAGAGTTTGAAGCAGTGAGCTTCGCTCTCTCATGCGTAGACCCCCTCAGCAGGTCACCCAAGGGTGCCCCGTGTAGTCCTCATGCCTGTCATTCTCCAGCCCTGTTACCAGCTCGCTGCCCCTGCCACCCCTGCTGGTGTAAAGCCTCGCGTGTGACAGCAGCCTTTAATTCTGTTGCTTGCCTTGTTTCCGCTCTGGCTCATTCACCAAGGAGCGTGGCACAGGCTGTCCCCACCTTTTTGTGACCCCGAGCCTGGTTACCCTTCCCAACAGAAGCGCCGCAGGGAAGGAAGGGTGGGTTTTACTGCCACCATCAGCTCCCAGGCAAACCCTGGAGGGACATCCCAAATGAACTCACCCTCCTGGGAGTCCTTTTGTCTGAGGAGGAAGACCTTTCGAGAAAACTTTGCATCTGCTTTCTCCCCGAGTATGTTGGGACCACATTACCCCGGGCGTGTGGGATATCCAGGAGTCCAGGAGTAGGTGCAAAACTTTGAGATGCAGAAGTGCATGGCTGAGACTGCTGGCCATCAGCTGCAGTCACAGCTGGAGTCATAGTCGGTGGACAAGATGTTGATGGACAGCATAGCATGGGAGCTCTGAAGCACAGCTATGCCTTGTGGAGAACTGGGACCTCTCCAAATCAATGCAGGCAAAGCTGTGGCTTCAAAGTCAGACTCCAAACACTGCATTCAGGTAACAGAGTGGGAAACACTTAGGAGACCATGATGCTTTTGCTTCCCATGGCTGCCTACAAGGATGAATCCTTTTAAAAGGCATAACAACCCTCGCCAACAGACCAGGAATACCGTTTGAGACAATGCCTCTCTGAAAATATTGGGTTTATATGGTGCATATTTAGTGTGACTCTTCTGATTTAGGTTTCTCATAAATTAGGAAAATTCACACAAAACTTCTCTGAAATGCAAAGCAGCGGTGCCAGTCACAGAAGACATATGTGACTTTGCATTGACCTGCATACTTACAAAAAAGTTTGCCATTTTCTGGGTAATTACTCATGCGTCCTGGTGCCCACCTGCTGAACTCCCAGCTGGCTTTCTTAGTGAATCATTGGCAGGCGTCGTGCAACTTAACTCTCCATGTAAGAAAAGGGAGTGCTGAATCTACCTCTCTTTCCTTTACTTTAAAGACCAACTGCAGAAAGAAGTAAAAGGCAGGTACAATGGGCTCACAGTGACGCTGCCTGAGGTTCCTTGTGCCCTCTACTACAGCCGCCTTGCACATGCATTCGGGGCAACTCCGAAGGAACCACAGCATCTTAGGAGCAATGCAAAAAACTACTCTAGGATAATCCCTTTCCAGACAGACAAAGGTGATTATTAATTTTTTCTAATCCTCAAACATTCCGAAAGGAGAAAATAAACACAAAGTTGTGGCTGTGGACATATACGTAAGTTAAAACATGGAAAGTAAAGCCAGCCTAAAAACCTGCAAATATTTGACATGGCGGTTGTGGACAGTATTTCCCCATCCCAGTCTTGGCAAGTTTGCTCACTTGTTGATATTTCTGGGATTTGCAGTCCTTGCTTTTATAGACTCTCTTCTAATTTCTTGTGCTTTTAAATGGAGGATTTACTTACTTTTACGCAGTGCCACAGCAAATCTATGCATCAAGTTTTGCTTCCCAAAGTGTGCAACCTTAAGAGGTAGAAAGCCTGCACGTGAACCAGACAGACATCATCAAGAAAATGAACACCTACACTTTCTTTCACTTTTTAAGACCTTTTTAACTTTGATAAAGGAATAACTTGACAGAGAAGGCAACAGCTGAAAGCAAATACCAGCTATAGAGCTGAACAATTCCTCACATCACTAGAGCTTATAACTTTGTCAATAATAATATATTTTCAAAGACAATTTAATGAGATGCTGAGTCTAAAAGGTAAAATAACACCATCCATTTACTTTAATAATGTAATGGCAGTCAGTCTTTTTGTGTTTGTACACGCCCCCGGGTATCACACTGGAATTCGGTGAGGTCAGGCCAACATGCGGCCTTGATAGGGGATAATACCTTGCAGGAGGCAGTAGGAGACACAACACAAACTAGAGGACAACCGAAGCTGTTTTCTCTTCCCAATTATACAGGTTCAACACCTGTTTTAAAAGTGACAGAATTTGCTTAGCCACATTGGAGATATATTTAAGTGTGTAATGTAAAGAGCTTTTACGAAAGCAACATTTAAGAGGCCAAAGCTTTTTAAAGCCTCAGAGCATATATCCTTCACTTTGTTACTCCATTTCCAGAGATTTTATGAAACTTCTGTTTTAAAGATGCAGTTTGAAACTGGCTAGCCATACTAAAGATATAGGTTTTCTCCATGAGTTGCTGAAAAATCCATGATACACCTTACATATGTACAATTTTGCCACAGAAGATATCCAACAGTAAGGTAAGAGAGGTTGGTCTCAGGTTTTTGTTGCAAAAGTTCTTTTAGAAATGCAAGATACTGCACACAAGCAGTCCCAGATCAGCTATCAGTAACAAATACTTTCTGTGAGCACCATGAATCAGTTGGTAACCCAGAGTTACAAGGACAGGTTTGTTCTGAGTCAACAGAAACAATTTTTTTGTTGTTGTTGTTGCTTGCAAGAGCCTAAATTTAGACTTTTTATTTATTTTTTTTTAATTGGCAGGATGTACTCTGTAGAAGAAATACCTGCCAAAGATCATTAAGACCCCACTTAAGAATGGCATAACAGTAAAAGTGAAATCAATAGAAACAGCACCCCAAGCTTCTAAGGAGGAAATCCTCATCCTGGGTTGGAGGAGAATTTGAACTCAGGAGAAAAAGAAGTGCCCTGATTTTTAAATACTAATTGAACTCCAGATTACTGGCATTAAAACAGCATTCCTGGGAATGGTGTTTAGGATTCCTCTCACTAGACAAAATGCGATGTATTTTTGAAACTCTTTGTGAGAGATATTTCACAGAGGAGAGAAGCCCAAGCATGTTGCTGCTATCTCCATGGCAGCAGCTGGCATGGGGCAGTCTTGGTTGGCAGTCATTTCTGTGGAGGCAGGAGGATTATAATGCAAATGACAAAAGCTTTTAGAAGAGTTCTTCCAAATAATGTGGGGCTTTCCAGAGTCTGAACCATGAAACATCCACAGATGATCCACAGTAGTGTCCTCTGTGTGCCACGTCTTCCATTCTATAGGAAGTACTAATGCTATATACAAACTCCACCCTAACACAGAGAAAACAATTCCAATTAGGCAATATAAAAAACGATGGACAGGAAATTTTTAACTTGAAGGTGATCAGCTATTGTCACGTTTTTTTTAGGTGTAATATTGGCCATGCAGAAAACTAAATATTCACTGAAAAAAACCCCAGTGTAATCGATGAGTATGAATTCAAATAAGGAAAGATTTTCCCAGCCAGGTAGGTAACTCCTGCTAAAGCCCCATTAGACTTTAGAAACATGACCCATCCACACCTCTAGAGTACACTAAAACGCAACAGCTGCCGACAGACCACATTTGACTCTCAACAAGTGGATCGAGCCCCTGACAGCAGGCAGCAACAGCTACTTTAAAAACTGCCTGCAAGGACGTTAATCACCTTTTTCTACCATATGGGAACATTTCTTTTAAAAATAGGTGACATGAGTTCAAGGCCTTCCTTGTCTTGAGCAACAAGACAGGATCTGTGGTTACCATCGCTGAGCCAGATGTGCGGCCAAGCTTTTCTGTATGATCAAAGTCTTCAGGGTTTTTGTTGTTTTGTTGTTGTTGGTAGCTTTTGTTGTTGGTGGTGGTTTTTGTTTGTTGGTTTGGTTTTTGGGGTTTTTTTTTGCTGCTGGGTGACCCAGTTTCAGGAGAAGGAACAGAGGAATAGGATGCTCCCACAGTTTCCAGATATTTAGCTCTGTGTGGTATTTTGTCATTTTCTTTTAAAATCTGAAGAAAAATATTGGGATTTTATTCTCATTCACTGTGCTGGGAACAAACCTGTAAAATCTGAGGTTAGGTTTCTGTGCTTCTAAAATTCACGTGTTAGAGCATGTTAACCTGTGAGCATCCAAACTTTTGTCTGAAATTGGCACCAACTCATTCCTCACCCCAGCCCAAGTCTCCAGCAGCTAAGCCAAAGGAGTGATTTTAGGACCTTGTAGCAATGGTGAATTATTGCTCGATTTCACTCTAGGGGGGTGCATCTGTAAAAAAATCTTCAAATTATTGTTCTAAGATTTTGATGTAGTTATTTAACCAGAAAATTATAAACTAATGTATTCAGTCAACATTGAAATTGTTAAAGGAGGTAGATTTCCATTAAGGGATTGTATCAAAGAGCTGGGGATGGCCAATGCAAGTCAACAGCACTACAATTGTATCTCTGGTCTAAAACACTTGACCAAATTATTTTAATTTTAATATTATTTCTCTTTGAACAACTTTGCTTAAATCCATAAGATGGAAGCTTTCTTTCATGCCTTTCATGAGAGTAGAGAGTTTCTCAGTCAAAGATCAGCTCCTGTTAGGTTTTACAGCAAGGATCCTCAGACTTGAATCAGTTATTTCGCTCAATAATAACCTTCCAGCCTTCCAGTCTGAAGAAGTACAATTTAGCCCATCAGAAATACCTTTAATAAAAAAAAAAAGAAGAAGAAGAAACAGAATTAATGCAAAATAAAAAAAGAATTATTTGACAAGTGATGAGAAAAGGGGATTTAAATAACTAGCACTGACATCACAAATTACATGTTTGTTTTTTTTCATAATTCCATTGCCAGGCGATTACTCTGAGAAGACTGAGCTAAGGGTAGGAGGGTTTTTCAGCATATTCACTCGTCATGTGTGTCTGTTATAGGACAAGACTCAGTTTCTCAACTGTTGTTAACTGTTTTCATTTTATTATGTCAGCTGATAATCTTTTTCCCAGAGATGATATGGCAAAAAGGCAGTCTGTCCTAAACCCAAGCTGGTATCTGTAGCTACTTGCTTACTACTCACTCTTAATGGTATTAAATCACTGATCCTTGGTTCAGCAGTCCAGGTGTTGTCTGAGCAATGCAAACAATTTTCTGAGTACTTCACAGACATGACTGTCTGTCCCAACAGTTGTGCGTCTGGCCATTGCACAGTGATTAGATCACTTACCACAGGAGCTGGGAAACAGCATTTTTGTGGTTACTATTCCAGACTTTGGTCACCAACACCAATCTGCCAAAGTGGACTGATTGATAGAAAAACTTTTGTTATTTGTAAAAACTTGAAAGCAGAAGCTACTCTGATCAAGTCTGCCCACTCTGCTGTAAACTGTTTCTGCTTTAAAAGATAAAGACCTCTTTTTCTTTGGGACTTTCTGCTTCTTTTTGTTTGTTTGTTTTTTGTTTATCCACCAGCACTGAATTTGTCAGAGAGAGCATTTGTAAAAGGCTGTGTTAATGTGGACTTCCCCCGCTGGCTTTCCAGTATCTGAACGCTATTTCTAAGATTTTGGGTAAACAATGGATTAAACTGGCTTTGGGGTTAAATCTTCCTCTTGCAGTATAATTCATCAGACTGTAGTCAATGGACAGAGAAAACTATTAGTTGAGAGAAACTAACATGGATATGCACTCTCAGGCTGAAGATGTTGGTCATCCCAAATAAGATGCTGGCCATGCATTTACAAACCCCTGTAACTCCGAAAGTTAATTCCTGAGAAAGCCTTAGGAAGGAGGCCTTACTAGTAGGAGGACAGGAGATGCCAAGACTCACGTATGCTGCAAAATATTTTTAATATGTGTTGTATAAATCTACAGTCATTTGCATTCTCCACTGCCAGATGTACCAACTCTAAGCTCTCCAGATTTGCATGCTAAATCCTCAGTCAACCATGAAATCACAGGACAGCTAAGTTATCTCACTGTGTAACTTACTCTTTTTGTCTTCCTTCTGAACCTGAACCCTTAAAGTATCTGTTCTCATTTTCTGACTAGAAGATAATTTCAGGCTGAATTCTGGACAGGCAAAAACTGTGTTTTCTGAACCTCCAACTAGATTTTATCCTCTACTCTTCCCTGTCTTTGGTAAATTTTCCTTCCTCTCACTTTCCCTTTCTGCTTCTCTCACAGTTTTGTCCTCTCACTTTCCCACAGTTTCCTACTTCTCTCACAGTTTTGTCCTCAGTGACACACTAAACTTTCTTCTCCCTTGCCCCTCTCTCTCACATTCTTCCCGTGGTTTGTCGTTCATTGCTTGTATGCCTATGTGTTCTTTTCTCTTACTCTTGATCTCCAGTTTGTATGGTTGTTTAGACAAGAATAAATTTTTTAGATCTCTCAAGGGGTTGGAGTGGCCGTTACGATAAGGGTGGTTTTAATTTAGATCATATAAAAAGAATTGGAGTTCCTTGTCAGATTTTCTAGAAACAACATGATTTGCAAATAGAATAATAGGGTAATTTAGGTCATATGGATTTCTGATATTTTTCTTCAAACTCTCTTGATTTTCTGTAGCTTAAACCAAAATGTTTTGACAGCATGTCCTTAGGCAGTTACATTGCATATCAGAGCGTAACCTTTTTAGACCAAAACTGAAGAGCAATCCTGCAAGATGCTGAGTACTTTTCTAACTTCCCTTTGATTGCCATGATCAGACTCCTGTAAGACTCACTTTTCAGGCTAAAAGCCTGAATAATCCTTTCACACTCAGGTTCATTTTGGTTATACCTTCTCCAGATACAAAGTTTCTCTAATTAAATAGATTATCTAAAGTGCTTTGGGGTCTCTGAGAAGGAAGTAATGCTTTTGTCAGAAGAAAGTTTTTCTGATGGAAAATAACAATCTTCATATGGCTGCTCATGTCAAAGCTTGTGAAATTTGTGGACAAAACTCCTCTTGGCGTAGGGTATGGGTGATGTCAGCACTTCTTTGACTGGGTAGATGACCAGCCTTCAGCAAGAGAGAGCAGCACCACCTGACAGGAACTTTGGAGGCCTGGACTGAGCGTGGCAGCTAGAAGGACCCTGGTGGCACTGAAGACTGCCACCAGCTTTGGTGACTGTGTGCATCAGCTTTGAACGTCACCAGGACCGTTTGGGAATTCTGGACGACTAGCAAAACAAGCAACATCTACTATGTACAGCTGCAAAATGTAAGTCTCAGAATTCCTGAGATATCACTGGAAATGAAGCTATTTATAGAGAGATGTCCTGGCGGATACAAACATTTCTGGGAAAGAGCAGCAAGATGATAAGGTATTAATGCTCTCGCTAATCCCATTGATAGGTTCATGGAGTATGCTTTCCTGGTCTGCATTCACAGAAAGATAGGATGAACTGGCATGTGCTGAGCACCTTCCTGCCAGAAGGGTATTATACCCATCAGTTTGAAACCCTTGTATTAGAAAGTACAGTCACTTCAACAATCTCATTTTATTCCTACCATAGATTATAATATTTAAAGCTACACTTAACCATAGCAAATATTGTCTCTGCCCACCTGCATAATACAGGTGTGAACTACTGCAATTCAGTTCTAAAATGGTGCTATTAAAAAAAAAGCATCCTTCAGGTCCCTTTTGGTAAAGGGTCCAGTGGTACAGCGTTTTCTTACAGCAGGCAAAATTCAATGAAATGAACACTGAATTTACATACTTCTGAAAAGTGAACAAAACATAACCAGAAGGTCACTTCCGAAATCACACTCATCAGCAACACTGGCATGAACTCAGCAACCTGATTGAGACATACCAGTGTTTCAGAGTTTCAGGGTTAGTTAATAAGAAATAATTCCTTGGGTGAAAATCATTTGTCACATGGTTTTTATTTCTGTTCCCCTGAATTCAAGCAGCAAATAATGAATGTCACCGAAGAGTCACAGCTGAAGGCAGAGAGCTCCTTGGGCAGATGAAGTCACTGGGTTGCTATGTTTATCCTGTAGCTCAGCCCCACGTTTCTCACAGGCATCTGCAGGCTGTATTATCTGGAGGAGCCTTGGCGTCCAGCACAATAGCATGTTTATGTTAAAGAGAAAGGGTCCCACTCACGAGCGGCAGGACGAGGGCTGTAATCCCAGTAAGAGCGGCAGCACTGGCTTCCTGCGCCCCGGGCTGGCGTGGGGAGAAGGGGAAATGAGACTCCATGGCTGCACGCTGCAGGACAGAAATTGCAGCTCACAGGGATTAACACACATACACCAGCGAACATTTTCAACAGCCCCCCCCCAGCTAGGAAAAAGCTGACAGATGGATTTTAAACACAAGCCTTCTAAATATTTCTTAAAGCAAAGCTTGCAGGCTTTTTCCAGTGCCCCCAGGACTGTAGCAGCCGGTGAAAGCATCTAAGCAAACAAGGTTTCCGGGGGGTACCATCTTCACTGACTCCAACTCTGTGACAGATCTTTATCCAAAGGTGCCTGGAAAGCCCACAGTGACTCCTTAAGTTTCCCAGTTCTCACCCGAGCAGTGCGGGAGGAGAAGACAGAAGTGTGGTTGGTATGTGAGGCTCGGTGCTCCTCAGGAGGTGACACCCAGCATCCAGCCCAGCGGACCTGATGTCAACCAAACAAGGCATGGTCCAGACACCTCTGTGAACTGCCACAGACATGCCATAGGCAAACACGGCTCAGGGCGGATGCACTGGAGGGGGTAAAAAGGTACAATATGTTATTTTACCACCTGGCCTGAGCAGCAGAGCAGGGTTCAGCACACGTGGCTGCTGTCAGCACTCAGTCGGTCGAGTTACAGGTGTCCTCAGAGCTGCAAAAGGACGCAGTTCCCACCTGAATCACTGCCATCAAGGAAGAAATTGTGGAAGCCAATGTAGTCAGATAGGGCCATGGTGGGCCCTTCCCCTGCTCTTTGGCAGTGTTGACTTGTGTATCATCTGCCTCTTTTTTCCTCTGTTTTTCTTCAGTTCATTTTTGCTTATCTTTTAAACATGACTCCTGCTTCCTTGTTCATTGTTATCCCATATTTGACCCATCATTTGCTGCTCACCCTCTCTGCGTGTTGTAACTTTTATTAAATATCTACTGCCATGATGTCAAATAGTGATAATTTTGTGCATTTTTATAGCAACCTGGAATCTGTCTCTTTTTCCTCCTCACTGCCTTTCTTGTCTCCCTTCTTTTCCCTTACTGCCCCTCCTTCTCCCCTCTTTGCTTTGCACGAGACCATTCCTCTTTGCTCTGTTAGTAACAGCAAGGCAGTGTCACGCACCCAGAGGACTTCTGCATTTCTCAGTCTGGCTTTGGAGCACAAACAAAACCCAGTGGTTCAGCAGATCTATTTCAGTACCTTCTGCGGCTCCCCTCATGCTAATCTTCAATGTATTTATGGCCCTAACTTTTTCTGAGGTGCTACACTCTTTATTTTACAAATGGGGAACTGTCGTACGGAAAGACTACGGGTCCGATTTTATGCCTATTTGTATCACTAAACCTCAGATGTGAGGTCCACTGAAATCAATTATTCTGAAAGTTGCTTATGGACAGTTTAAGCTTTTCCGAAGAGCTTCTGAAAGTCCACTAGGTGGGTGTCCTCAACTTTACATGAATAAATCCTTATAAATGTGGCTTTAAGTAATTTCAAATTCACCCCAGTATCTACCACTAATTTTTTGGCCATGGCTAGCTACTGGATATCACACAGTTATTTTAGAGATTGAAACATCTCCATAGTAGCCAGTTTTTATCTTCCACACCTTCAAATTGCTATTCAACAATAGCACTGATATTTCCAGTCTCTTCCCCAAGCTGTGAGTGCTTCATTTCCGACTCCATGGCCTTCAGGGGGTTTCAAGGACTTCTGTTGTACAAGAGCTTTTTTTCCCTCTCAGTTTCAGTCAACCAGCAGCTGTGATACACCTTTGTACCGGGTGCAATGCCTCTAGTTTTCAGTTTCTCATATGCTTTCTCTCCTGCAAGGTGTTTCCTGAGGCCATGTGGGGGCAGGCTGGGCGGGCAGGTATAAATTGGTATCATTGGAACATCTCTGGTATCTGCTAATATTTTTTGCAATGTTAATTCAAAGCGAGATCTATTGGGTTTTTTTGACATGTACCGATTCATTCCATAATGGGCTTGCATATACAGCTGCTGAAAATCAGCCTGCACCTGCAGTAACCTTGGACAGTCAGGATGTATACGCTTCTACAAAAATATCATTCTAGCTATTAACCTCACACTTGGTCTTTTCCACAGACATCTCAAGAGAAAGGAGGTGATGTGACTTTCTGTGAATTGGATCTTAACAGTGCAAAACGTACCCTATTCCAAATCATGAGCCAGTGTTTATTGGTTTTATAATTGTGGGGGGAAATTCACTTACATTTTCTTGATTGGTGCATAGTTGGCTTTGACACGATAATTGAGAGCAAATAGACTCCAAACCACCCTCCTAATTACTGAACAATCTCACCTCTCTCAAGCAAGGGAAATAAAGTAAATTATTTGAGTAGTGGAAAGGGAATATATCGGTTGAACAGAATGTTTTTATGAGCCAATACTGGATCTGACAATACAGATGTTGGCAAGAATGAAAGGAATCCCAGTACAGTTTTCAAAAGGTATATTTTGACAGAGAACAAGTCTCTTCTGGGAACCTTTAATTTAATGTACATTGGTTTCCTATTTTAAGAAAACAATTTGCTGTTAAACACTGTGTCAGCCAGACTTACATTTTTAAGCAAAAACTCTTTGTCCTGAAGTATTTTAATGGCCTGAAGAGCAGGAAATTGCCTGTGACATTTCAGTTTTTTCAGTTCTAAGGGAAAAATGGTCCACAGTCTAAAAATAGCCCGCTCCTGAAAAACACCCTCATCGTTGTAATATACTGTAAGCTGTTTGACAACAGAGACGTTTCTTTCTGAGACTAGCATTGTTTTTAATCAGCTGAAGAACTCACAGTTGGCAATTAAGGCTTGTCTTCATTTAAAACTGCTTACTTGAACAAAAATTTTGTTTACTGACTCCAGCTGACTAATGCGATGACCTGCTCTGCAGTACAGTGTCTCCAGTTCCTCGCTCTTCCTTTACCTGAACGCAAATGACGTTGGTCAGCATTGAATAGTCACCCGGGGGACAAAATCTCAGTAGGCTTTGTGGTACCAGTCTGGTTTACCATTAGGCGCTTTCTAGCTCCATCCACTAGTTGAGCATCTGCCTTTGAGAAACATATTGAACATATATTCATACGCATTTTGGTCTGCGGCCATGAACGGACAGGTGAGGTAGATGGCGCGCATAAATAAGGCTAACAAAACCCATCGTGTGGTAGATAAACGCCAAGGAGTGTGTCGTGGAGGTCAGAGATGGGTGCCTTATCATTACCCTTCGGCACCCAGCGGAACTCAAAGGGAGTCTCGATGTTCAGATCATTCCCCCCCAGCAGAGCACTCAGACATGCGAGTGAATCACAAGGTACTTGTTTATTGTCAGCTGAGACAAAATAAAGCCAGACTGATTTATGTGTAGACTGAGGCCAGTGTGGAGACATTCCTAGACAGGGTGGAGCCCACAAGGCTCGTGGTGCTGTCACCGGGGTGGCAGCAGGTCCCAGTCCGCACCGAAGCTGGAGTCGGAGCTGCGCGATAGGATCTTTTCCGTGGTGAAATTTGTTAAGAGGTTCTTGCCCCTTATCTCTCTACCTCAGTGCCCTGACCACTCACTCCTGTCTTTGCACTACAGCTCGCTGCCTGTCCCCAGTTGTGCTACTACAAATGGCTATGGGGCCAGGCTATGGTATAGCTCCCTAAAGCAATCTGGGTTGAAAATAGCCTTCCAGTAAAGTTTTGCATTTTTCCAGTTTTAAATCAGAATAATTTCAGCTGCCTGATTTTGCGGACAGCCATAAAAATGGCTGTACAAGCACAACCGAAATGGTGACAAACTGACCTACTGCAAGCTAACGTAGCCTCTCAAATTCTGAAACAAACGTGGCATGAAAAGACACGCAAAGAAAGTATGACTCCTCGCTGGTGAAGTAAAAACCCAGAAGCATTACTTTCCTCCAATACCAAAATCTTAATGAACACAAACATTCACTAAGATTTCATGAATCACACAGCCTTGAGGGATAAAGATTACAGGCTCGATCCCATTGAAATCAATGCAAGTTTTGCCTCTCCCTTGTTTTGAGCTTAGATTATTTTTTCTTTTCTGTGCTTTTCTTCTGGGAAGGACTGGGATCTTTAATATAGCCTAGTGTTTGACTGTTAACTTGTATTTTATCATCTATCAGCATATAATCTGGACCATGTAACTGTTGATAGACTCCTGTATTAGAGACCTAGCAGGTAGAGTGGGAAAAGACACTAAGAGCTCCATCTACATCACCCCTCTCTCCTGAGATACTCTCACTCATGGCCTTCATGGCGCTATTGTCTAGGTGTATTTTTAACAAAATGTAATTTTAAAACCCCATGCATCTCCTTAGGTAATCTATTCCAGTCTTTAGCTGGGGAATTTACTCCCCATCTACCCCACGTCTGACACACCACCAGTGATTCCTAGCCAGACATCAGGACAGATGAAGAGAATCCCTGGGGGAAACAGCTGTAGCAACAACGCAGAAACTTGGCTTGCGTCGGATGCTGTTTGTTGCTTTTTCTTTTAGCCAAGAAGAATAAAAGTAAATCAAACCAAATCAATTAGTGAATATAGCTAAAAAAATTACATCTGGGGTTATTGGCATTCCTGTGCCTCCATGAAATCAAAAAAAGTTGAAGAATCAGGAATTTTCTGTTAAATTTAAAATTCCTTGCCAGGGAATAATGGTAGTTTATTGGTGTGGGAAATGCTGGCATAAACACATGGTTAGATCTTTTTTTTTCCCCCTTACAACTACAATAAGATAAAATCTAATAATATTGTAGGCCCCATGGGAAGAAAACATTTCTATTGACCTGCACATTTAAAAACAAAACCTACCAACATTGTAAAGGATGTACAGTAGAAATAAAACTAGAAACAATATAGAATAAACAAGTGATTAAATCGCTTGCCTTCACTGAAATACCGCTTGAAAGTGCTTTACAGTATTGTAAACAGTCAGAAGATAAACCCTTGCAGCATTACCAATGATGAGACAGGCTGCTGGTTCAGAGGAGACTGGAAGTCCAGAGGGGAAAAGAAGGTGCTATAGAAATTCTGTCTAGTTAGTTGGCATGGCAAAGTTGAGACAGTGTGGAAGATGTGGATTAAAAAATGGACTTCTAGGATAAGTTGAGATAGTTACAGCCACTGACAGTACGACTTGGTTTGCTGGCATTTTACCTTTTCTTGTAATGTACAAAAATAATTACATTTTTGTGATATTTTCTTTTCTTCTTTCTCTGAATCTATGAGTATTTTAAAAAAATGGAGGGCAATTAGAAGAGTAAAACTAAATTACCTAGATTCCTGTAGCCTTTCTTTAAGAGTGTAATAACTTTTTGAGTTTTCAGAGTTTGTCAACACTGTTTACTTATTCCTCCCAACCTCTTAACCTCTTAATTTAGGTTTGTTTTTTTTTTTAACTGCCCTTATTGCATTTGGGACACTTCCTTCTCTCTTTTTTTTTTTTTTTCCTCCAATGTTATTGGCATATGAAATAGCTCTCAAATGACAGATTCATTTCACCTGGCTTCATTTAGCTTAGATGGAGTTTAGTTGCGTACACCACAGTTAGCTACTGTAGTTATTACAGCCATCACAGTGTGTTAAGAGAAACAGGTTTTTGGGGAACTTGTCATCTCCCAGCCATTTTAGGCATCTGTTTCGGAAAAAAGACTCTCTTTGTCTCTATACTGACTGTAAATAGAACCTGAAGTGACCAGTTTAGATACAGATGTCTACATCAGATTAATCATACCCTGAAAGTTGCACTGAATATTCCTGGTTACCGAGAGTACTGATTTTGACTGCAGTTTTGTAATAACTTGTAGAAGTCGTTTCCGTCTTTTGCAATACCTTTGGGTTTGGTGAAGTGTCTGATGAAGAAGCAAACCCTTGCAGACTTTTTGGCTCTGCCTAAGTGAGGAATTAAGAGCGCACCTTGCCCACAGGCAAACATGTTGCAACATAAAATGCAAATAGCTTGAAAGCAAAACAGAAGCATTAAAGACACAGATCTTTATGTGCCCTAGAGGAAAAGGAGAAACTGGCAAGACTTTTGTAAGACAATTGAGGGAAGACTCATTTGACACTTGTATTATTGGTGTTGAAAGTCTTGACTTGTCACAGAACATACTTTGTTACAGGTGTAATTAAATAATAGGCAAAATAGTTTAATACCAACAAGAAAACAAGTTCACATTTAACTCGTCATTTCACATTTTTGTAATAGGACAGTTAATTCAGAGTCAGCTCTTCAAGCACGGTAAATTTCTTACACAAAAAATAAATTAATCAATAACATGTAGATACAAAATAGGACAACTGGTAAAACTTAATCACAGTTGCTGCTTAACAGCAGTTATCTCAAAGATGAACCTCTGGTCCTATGTGACATGGTGGTCATTCAGCTGGTTCATATAACAACATAGCATGGCTACTATAGACTAAAGCTAAATTCTGCAGATCCTTGACTATAAAATCACTCATGCTGCTGTCCTTATGTCTTGATGATGCCCTTGTTCTGGAACAGCATGGGGGAATTTATCCTGTCAGAATTTCGTGGTGGTGTTTGTGCTCACCGATAATCTGTATGAGAGAGAAAAAGTCCCACTCAGCAGTAGGAGAATGACAGCTACAATCCCAATAGGAATGGCAGCACCAGCTTCCTGCGCCACTGGGCTGGAGGGCATGTAGGAAGAAGAGGGAAAAGCGATGCTCTGGTTGTGTGTTACAGAATAGAAATTCCAGCTCACGGGAATCAGGACGCACAGACCAGCGAAAACGTAGAAGAAGCCACCCACCAGGAAGAAACGGGTAATGAGAGCTTTGTGAGTGATTCCCATACAAACATTTCTCAGGGCAAATATTGTGGCAGTCAGTCCCAGAAAGCCCACAAACATGGCGATCATTAGGAGACCCTGAGCAGCATAAATTTCATGGGGGATGGAGGAGTCATAGCCACTGAATTTATAGCAAAACTGTTCTTTATAGCCTGGCGAGACGTGAAGGTAACTGATGAAGCAAACTTTCCAAATTCCCACCCAGGCAATGCCAGAGGAGATGACGGTGGTGTTGTCCACATACCACACTCTCCATTCTACAATTCCCATTGAAACGGTGCACAGGATCCAGCCTACCGTCCCCAGAGCAAAGGCGGCTAGCTGGAGGTGCGAGGTGCTGACCAGGGAGCTCATCCTCTGGAGGTCTTCTGCTCTATCGCAAACACGGTTGCCATGTGAAGAGAAAGGGGCACTGGAAAGAAACACAGCAGAAAATTGCAAAGGCAATTATACTTCGGTGAACCTGCTAGTGAAAATGAAAAAGCAGAAGAGCGTATGTGTGCAGAGGGAAGATGGTAGGCATCTTTCCCCAATCGTAATTAATTGTTGGGATTTAATGTCTATAGACAAATAACAACTTCAATTCTCTATATTTTGTGATATCACAAGGAGCAGAAAAGGTCTCTGATTAGTTCCCATTACAATCTCTATTTTACATTCCCAAAGGCAGAATTTGTATCTTTGTCTAAGTTATTGTCTTCCTTCCTTTGTAATTAATCACCGTGTTCAAAGATCCTTACACACATTACAGGTAATCAGGAGCCCTCGCGTTACTGGCTAGTGGAAACTAAATCTGACAAAACTCTCATGATCCTGTCTGTTGCAAGAGATCCTGTGAAGGAGCCACAGAAGCCTCGCTCCTCTCTCCTGGCAGTGATGGTTTTGGTGCAGCAGCCCAACCTGAGCAGAATTCTGCTTTTGTGCTGCCCTTACCAAGAGCTGCTGGGACCAGCATTACAACAGAAAACACACTAATTCAGAGGTGTGAGCCAGTTCAGAGGCTAATAACAACCACTGAACTTTGACCATTTTTAGATTATTTAACCATGGATGCATTAGCATAAGGCATTTGAATTAATCAGAAATATAACGCTCTGTGCAGGGGCTGGAACCTGAATGTGCTGCCACTCTTTCCCAGCCTCAAATTTTAACCAAGGCTTCTTTGGTGTTTTACCTTCACAAATCACACTCATTCATAAATTGCCCAGCTTCCCCAAGTCAAATCATGTTGTAGTGGAAAAGATTATAGCCCTTTAGTCTAACAAAAGATTTTAGATTTGCTGACTGTAAATTCTGAGTATAAATTAGGGTTTTATTCAAATTAAAGAAAAAAGTCTGTTAATTTCCCACTTTTCTGACCAATTATAGGAGTGATCTGTGATCAGAGATGTGGTCTTGAATTTATTATGTAGCTCTGAAAGGTTCTAGAGATCTTTATCTTTTATGAGTTATTCAATTTATTCATTCAAGACTGAAGAAATAGCGTACCAAGTTCACTCTAACAGTAAAAAGATAAATTTGCAACTATGTTTTTTACTAAAACAATAACTTTTCTATTTACTTAACAGATTTATTGATACAATCTAGTTGCACACATGCAGCTGTGGAAATCATAACTAAAAAGTATCTTCATAACAGCATGGCCTTAATCAAACACTTTCCAACTTCTCATACGGGTACACACTATATACTTACTTCAGTCCCAAAGCTGATGCCAGTGATAAGACAATGGGACAGACTGGTTTTTGACACCAGCCAAACACAGCAACATCTGCAATTTTATCATTTTGGCTTCCTGGTTCACCTATGTATCTCCGATAGAACTGATTTCCTGTGGGACATATTAATCTCCATTATTGCAAATGTACATTTAATCCTTTCTTGCGCAGAGGAAATTGCTCTGGAATAACCTCCTGTGTTTTTATCTACTTAAAACAAATCCAATTTACAAATGCTATCTCAATCTGCTACATTATTTACAAAGTGATCATAACCTCCCCTATGTAATTAGCAATTGCTACCAGCCATGCAGTATAGTAGCCCCACAGGACATTATGAATGGCTTGCTTTCTGTCCCAGTTCCACATCAAAATAACATCATTTCTGTAGCTGTTTCGTGATAGGAAGACACAAGACAGAAAAGACCAAAGGATTCTGTGCTGATTCCCTTCTGCTTCTCTTTCAATCATTTCAGCACACAGAGGCCAAACCTGAACTGTAGAATCACAGAATGGTTAGAGTTGGAAGCGACCTTAAAGATCATCGAGTTCCAACCCCTCTGCCATGGGCAGGGACACCTCCCACTAGACCAGGTTGCTCAAAGCCCCATCCAACCTGGCCTTGAACACCTAAAACACCATTTTGTGTAAGGCCCATATTTCTGCAACACTTTTCATATACGTCAAAACATTCACTGAAAGAGCTGACTGATACCGAGGTCAAACAAGACAGGCAGGCAGGCCAATCCATGTCATTGGGAGCTCTTCAGAGTATGCTGTAAATGTATGTTGTCATGGATTGAATTTACCCACCTGCCTGCTCACAGAATTAAATGAGATTGTAGCCATTACAAGGTTATTACTGAGCACTCTAACAAAGTTTCTTGCGCTAAACAACTTTGAATGGTGCCCAGAATTTGATTGTAAAGCTAAAAAATAGGACGAGTTTTTTCTTCCCTTGAAATTCACAAAAAAAACCTCACGCAGAACCAGCAAGCACGCAAGATGAAAGAATTCAACAAAAATTCTGAAAACACTGGCGAATAACCAGTTAACAAAGATGGGCTTTAGATGAGTTCCCGAATGTCTAGACACAAAAAGTTGCTTATGTAGGAAATGATTCATTTTGGCTCATTTCTCCACACCCTGCCCACTGGAGCTTATTTGGTCTAACCTGATGGTACTGGTTGATTTCGAGAAAAACCAAGGTGAAAAAGAAGTGCTTTTGAGAGCAATGATGCAATTGAATTACAGTTATCATACTTGTCTGTTTTTGAAAACCAGAGAGAGACCTATACTTATGACCTTTTGGTTTTAATAATCAGCAAGAAAATAAGGGAAAAAATATCAAGGTGTAGTTACAGGAAGTTGCTTGCCACACAAGAATGTGTCAAAGTTAAAACAAAGATCTGGTTCCTGGTTCCAGTCTCTAGTGTTGCGAATATTAATAAACACACTATAGCTTTTTTTCTGGTATCTTCAAATGAGAATGGATATGTATCACTCAACAGAAGCATTGATTTTGACCTGGCTTGAGGTCCAGATGCAGAGCATTGACAAGTGGTGTCCCTCAAGGGTCTATGCTGGGACCAGTACCATTTAACATTTTTATCAATGATACAGGTAGAGGGATTGAGTCGACCATCAGCAAGTTTGCAGATTACACCAAGCTGTGTGGTGTTGTTGATACACCAGAGGGATGGGATGTCATCTGGAGAGACCTGAACAGGCTGGAGAGGTGGGCTCAGGTGAACCTCATGAGGTTCAACAAGAGCAAGTGCAGGGTTCTGCACCTGGGCCAGAACCATCCTCACTATCAATACAGACTAGGGGATGAGGTATTAGAAAGCAGCCCTGAGGAAAGCGACTTGGTGGTGCTGATGGATGAGAAGCTGGACAGGAGCAGGCAGTGTGCACTTGCAGCCCAGAAGGCAAATCACATCCTGGGCTGCATCCAAAGATGTGTTGCCAGCAGATCCAGAGAGGGGATTCTGCCACTTTGCTCTGGTGAGACCTCACCTGGAGTACTGTGTGCAGGTCTGGAGCCCTCAATATAGGAAGGCCGTGGACCTGATGAAGTGGGTCCAATGGAAGGCCACAAAGACTATCAGGGGGTTGGAGCACCTCTCCTATGGGGACAGGCTGAGGGCGCTGGGGTTGTTCAGCCTGGAGAAGAGGAGGCTCCAGGGAAACCAAACAGCAGCCTTCCAGTACCTTCCAGGGGGCCTCCAGGAAGGCTGGGGAGAGTCTGTTTACAAAGGCCTGTAGTGACAGGACAAGGGGCAAAGGCTTCAAACTGGAGAAGAGCAGTTTTAGACTGGACATTAGGAATAGGTTCTTTACTATGAGGGTGGTAAAACACTGGAACAGGTTGCCCAGGGAGGTGGTTGGGGCCCCTTCCTGGAGATATTTAAGGTGAGACTCGACAAGGCCCTGGGCAACCTGGTCTAGTTGGGGGTATCCCTGCTGACTGTGGGGTGGTTTGGACTAGATGATCTTTGGAGTTCCCTTCCAGCCTGGACCATTCTATGATTCTATGATTTTAAGGGAAAACTTTTGATAAGAACATGTTTATTCTCAAGTTTCTGACATAAACTCAAATGCTGAGCGCTGCCACAGGTCGAACCCACACAACACCCTGGGCATGCCATGGGAGTGGGATATCCCACCCAGGTGGTCCAGCCGAGGTTCCGCCGTGTGCCTACTGATGGGCAAAGAGCATCAGGGAAAACCCAATTTCGCCCAAGTGTAACGAGATACATTTATTTTTCCAGGACTCCTGTGGCAACTGTTTCAAAACAAAACAAAACNGGAAGGAAGGAAGGAAGGAAACGTGGTAGCAAAAGGAGGGACAGGGCCGTGCTCCAGGCTGGGGCTCCCAGCAGCACCCCCCGCAGCTGGGTTCCATGGCTGGGGTGACCCCCGCAAATCCCCACCCATGGGATGTGATGCAGGAGCTGAACTCGGCCCCACACCAGCAGTGCCCTGCCTGTAGGTTGCAAAGATAGAGGCAACCCTTTCAGAAAAGAAGAATTTGAGCCATCACTAATTTTCCATTTACATAAAAAAGGCAAAGAAATAATTATTTATTTTTAATGAAACCTTTTGATCCCTTGTGCAAATGCCCTCTCTAGCCTTCTGAGAGAAAATGTCAAAGCTTACTCCCTGCATGTTTAGAGCTATATTGGATAAAATACAGTTTGAAGGCAAGATCATGTGGCAGTCTGTGCTAACACAGACAACATCAGCATAATCTATTGGCTGGTTTCGTGCTTTAGTAATTATATAAATATTTTGAATTAATTTAATTAGTAAGATTACCTATACGGTCTGAATGATATAATGGTGTAACATGATCGCTATATGGAGTTTCCTAAGGCAAATGAGCTCATGTTCAGTCAGCTACAAGAGGTCTTCTGAATAATTAGTAGGTGTTACTGGCATGCGGTTCTTGATTTGGAAGGTCACTCAGAGTTGTAGATCTCAGCAATCAAAGTCTGGGTGACAGCTATTTCATGGGATGGAGCTAGCCTACAAGGGCAATCTTGCCAGGAAGAACAAGCTCAGTCTATGTGGTGTATCAGCCAGTGGACAAAGAACATGGCTAAATGCCCTTCCCACCCAAAGAAGCAGGAGGATTGTGATAAAAGGGGGGTATGTTACCATCTCTTGCATTGATGTTTTCATTTTAAAGTGATTCAGTCCAGTCCAACAAACATTCCAGCAGCTTCTTGGGACAGTCTGGAAAATCTAGAAAGAATAGCTAAAAAAGGAGAGCTGCTTCTTACCTGCTATCATTTTCTCTCTTAATACCTCTGTCATTTCCTTCATTTGGAAGGATGTAATAAAGTACATCCTTCATGGATGTACTTTTAACTAAACAGCCTACCTGAGTAAAAATTAAATGTAAACTAGTGTTCAATGGAAATTTGCAGAGAAGACTAAGCTAACAGTAGAAGATGATACATGCTAGTGAATTCATCCAAATATAGNCGGGAGTGAGCTGCAGAGGGCGTCTCTGGCCAGGATTTCACCCATCCCAGCGGTTCACTTGCTCTGAGACCTCAAGGAAGAAAGGAGGAAGGAAGAAAGGAGGAAGGATGGAAGGAGGGAAGGAAGGGAAGAAGGAAGGAAGGAGGGAAGGAAGGAAGGAAG